>QFDD01003573.1:0-21846 GCA_006871305.1 Vachellia collinsii
TTGAAATGGAAAATGGCCAAAATGTTAAGGAGTTTTACAACTTGGAGATAAATCAGTGTGTTTTATATTTTTATTTTCTAATGAATTATATTTTGAAGACATTTTTGTGTCTATTGTATAATTTTTTTCTTTGGTGTGGCAAAATGAGATTTGGAATTTTGGTGTATGTGGATGCGGGCAAAGATAAAGTTGTCATTTTAGACAAGTAAAATTGGTATTTTTTTTAAAGTGAAGTAGTTATTCTCTCATCCATCTACTAACACTTAAAAATCTAGAAACTGAATTTTAGGAGAATAGTTGTCACTAATGAGGTTATTATTGTTGTCATCATTTCATGTAAGTGAAGTTATTAATTGCTAAAGTAAACCAGTTGTTTAATATATCTTAAAACTTTGTAGTCATAATATATAATATTTGACACTATATCACCCAGAAGCGTATTAGTAGCCCAATGGTCATATAATATTTTGGGAACCAAAAGGCGTTCAATGGATTTTGTGTGTTTGGCAACTGACAAAAGTACTTTTGAGTAGCCAAACCATGATTTTCTCACAAGCTTGCCAAACACCATAAAATTTGTCAAAAGCTCTTTTATGATAGAAACTATGGTTTGGGCTTTGGATGTAGAAAACCGTGGTTTTCAAAAATGAATCTTTTGAGCTTTCTAGAAGCTATTATAAAATATATATTCCTTTTTTCTAAAAATTATTTTCTAAAAGTTAATGCAAACACGTCAGATCCTTCTTGACTACTGCTTGTTCAAAAATTCTCCAATCACCAGTATTAGACTGTGGTGGCAATCACAACTCTGAGGGGGAGTTTCTTTTACATGAGAGCAATTAGGCCATTTCACAAAAAAGGGGAACTTTGTAAGAAATAAGCTATTTTGAGAACCCATTTAGAAATTCTCATATTTAGGTGGTTATGTCCTTCTGGGAATGAAAAAAGTGTTTGATTACGCTAATCTAAAAACAATTTTAAACAATAACGACTGTTTAGCCAAAGGTTCAAATATTCTTTGAGAAATGTACCTATTTTTACTATCTAACATTGCTTCAAACAGGATTACATACAAATGGGAGATATATATATTTTAATGAAAAAAAAAGTTTTAGAGAAAGAATCAAGGATAAACTTGTGATAAAAAAATAAATTTATCTTTTCACAATTCTAATAAATCACTCACAGGTTTTTTGAACATTCATATCACTTTGATGATTATGTGGGATTTAATAGTGATAATTTATCTTCCTTGAAATTCCAATGTAATTCCACTCTTTGAAATATTTCAAATTTTCTTGTTTTAAAAACAACAAATGAGAATAGTTTTGAAATTAATTTGAATTCAATTTTATAATGCTCAAGCCATAAAATTTTATAAATTTGGATTTAGATTTTCAAGGAAATTTTTTGTGACAGTTTATTCAGAATATGAAATAATTAAAATCTACCCAAATTATTCCAAATGTCAACCGTCCTTCTTGGGCACTACTACCTGAACATGTGGGAAAATCATGCAAATAGGAAAACTTGTTATTAATATGGATTGAAGAGTCTTTTGCTTTCGGACATAAAAAGCTAGGCTTGTTTTGATGGCGAAACAGTAAAAAAAAAATCAAATTATTACATGGTGCAAAATATTTACCTATATCTTATATTAAAAATAGTTCACAAAGAGACTTGAAAATTGTTCAGTTCATTAACGACTTGGTTTTCATAAAACATTTAAATTTTTTAACTCTAAAATACAAAAAATACATATAAATTATATTTTTATTATCAGTTTCCCTATGGTTAAAATCACTGTTAAAGTTAACGGTTTTTGTTATATAATAGTTTTTATATTTTTTAATATATCTAATCATTTAGAAAAACACTTCACTTCCAGACAAATAATTTTAAGTGTATCATAATTTTTATTTAAAAAATACATTCTCAAATAAGTATTTTAAATTTCTTGAATATTTTTTAAGCATTTTTAATATTCTATCTTACCATTCAAAAATAATTAAACCTATATTTTGAATGCCAAGTATTATTTATTAAATGACATGGTATATAATAAAAAAATATAAAAACTATTATATGATTAAAACCGTTAATTTTATCAACGATTTTAATGGGATGGTAATTCATTAAGGTCTATAATTTAAATTTTTAAACATTGGAGAGATGATGTGTAACTGACTCAACGTTAAGAAGATTTATATATTTTAGCCCTTTTGTTAATAGAAAACTAAGATAGTTGTGAACAATTTTAGCTCCTGATGGGATATTTGCTTGCTCCTTAGGAAACCCGTTCTTCATGTGTCTTCCTCTAACATTTGTTTGTTAGTATACGCCATTAGTTTAAAGTTAATGTGTGCATGGCCACCCTCTCTGTAAATTAGTACTATTCAGATCTTTAATCTAAAAACTAATTAATGAATTTGATCATATTAATAAAATTGGTTAAATTGGTTAATTTGACATATTATTTTTCTAAAAGACCTACCTATCTTCTTTAATTCCTTCCTCCTCTCTCATATTTGATTATTATTGAGAGATTATCAATCAGGCTAATTTAGGGGAAAAAATTAATAAATATGTAAAAGAGATCTTATATTTAGAAGTAATATCAACTTTGCAATTAGGTTATATTTTAATTAAAAACTGCAGTAGTAGTACATACAAATATTTGAAAAACCAGACTGAACCTGCTAGTTTGAACAAGAATTCGATGAATCGGCCACTTTTCCGGTCTAATTCAGCGCTTGGACTGTGTTAGAACCCACCCAAAATGACCCCCGTCCTAAACTAGGTAACCTGGTTAACCCATGCGAGTTAAGTGGATTGCATTGAGTGCTTAAAAAAACAAGAAAGTAAACATCTTGGCACACTGAAACGCAACAGAAGAAGAAGAAGATGAGGAGAAGGAGGAAGCAGAAATATATGATAAAAGGAAAAAAAATGGAGAATGAGAGTGCAGAGTTGAAGAAGAATACATGGTTGCCTCCTCCATAAGAAGAAAAGGAGAAACAAAGATAAATGGAAGAGGGAACCAAAAAGAAAATGAAAAGGGTATCAGGAAGTGGAGGAATTGAGAGGTGACATTGACATTAATAGACCTACATGGTTGCTTCCCTATGGATTTATAATTCACCGGAGATGAAGATGAAACTTGAAAGACGGCGCACCACCAGGGATGGAGAACAAAAGAAGGTGGAAGAAAATTAACGCTGAATGGAAGAAAGAGAGGAAAAAAAACCCACATGCTTCTTTCTTTTACCACTACCAAAAAAAAAACATTAGATTTATGACGGAATTAGTCACGGAAATCCGTCAGAAAAATTTCTGACAAAAATTTTTGTGGCAAAATTAGTCACTGAAAAATATTCCGTAGAAATTTCCGATGAAAATTTTTCATAACAAAATTAGCTACGAAAAAATATTCTATGGCTAATTCCGTCGCTAATATTTTAGTGAAGGAATTAGCCACGAAAAAATTACGTGGCAAATTCCATGACAAAATTAATTATTATTTAATTCTTATTCATTAATTATTATATTTATAATTATTATTAATTTCAAATTTAAATTTTTTATTTATTTCATTATTATTTATTTATTTATTACTTATTATTAAAAAATTTTCCGTGGCTGATTCTGTTGGTAATCCGTCAGAAAAATTTCCGACGGAAATTTTCCGTGGCAAATTTAATTATTATTTAATTCTTATTAATTAATTATTATAATTATTAACTTCTAAATTAAATTTCATATTTATTATTATTTATTATTATTATTTATATGTATATGTGTATATATATTAAATATATGTGTGTGTGCATATCATTATAAATATAAATAATTTATTATGTAGTAGAATATTATATATATTTAAATATGTGTTTAGAAGACACAAGATCGTCGTAACTCAACTGGTAAGGGATCATGTGCATGCACAGGTGGTTGGTAGTTGGGGATTCGATTTCTAAAGGAGGCAAAATTGTGGATTTATCAAGTGATGACATGTGGCGGCTGGCGAAGGTGACACGTGACAGGGGCCCAGTTGTGAGGTGGTTACTGGCGAAAGTAACACATGAAATTAGTATTTATTTAAAAAAAGGAAATTTGCCACAGAAAATTCTGTGGCAAAGTTACCCACAAAAATTTCTAATCCGTTTGGTACGTTGGAATTAGACAGGTGGATTTGGAAATGGAATTCATTTCCATGAGAAAGTTTGTTTGGTACAAAGAAATGACTATGGAATTGAATTCCATGTGGAAATCATTTCAATCAAAAAGGGTGGAAATGATTTCCATGTGATGACCCATGGAATTGTAAAAGGCTACATGGAATTCAAATTTTGCCCTCCTTCATCCTCATCCAAACTGAACTCCTTCTCGTCTAGACCGAACTCCATCAACATCAATTCACCGGAGACATAAGCCACCGTCGATGAGCACAATCACCGCCGTCACCGATGATGGTCAGTCAGCTAAGGACTTCCAGATCGCTAACATCGTCAGTGCCACTGGGTTCGGTGATGCTTGCCACCCAAAGCTTGAAGTCGGGCTCAAACAGAGTCCCGTTGGGCATCGTCGAAGCCAAGGTCCGACGGGGAATTGGGTTCCAGTTCGTCACCTTGTTCTGGGTTGAAGTTGAAGATGGTTGCTGCAGCGGCACAGCCGGTGCTGCTAGTAAGAAGGAATCGCCCTCATCTTTGGTTTCGCCAATCTTCTTCCCTTCGATTGAATAGGATAAAGATGAGATCAGGACCACTGCCACGAGAGCTTCTTTGGCTTTAGGAATGATAAAGGGCCAACACTTGGTGGGACCACTGCCACGAAAAATGAAGATGCTGGTGAATATTTTTTACTTTCAAATATTTTTTAACAAATAGTTTTTCTTTTTATTATAAGGGCATTATAGTCTTTCCACATAAAAATTAGGATCTATTTCCAAGACATACCAAATATACTTTTAAAATCCATATCCATTTCTATATCTATATCCATTTCTATATCCATATCCATATCCATTTCCATTTCCATCACAACCAATTCTGCGTACCAAATGGGCCCTAAGGCAAAATGTTTCGACGGAATTAAAATTCCGTCAGTAACCAATTTGTGATTTTGAATTTAGCAACAAAACAAATTCCGTCTGTAATTACATTCGTGGCAAACCAAAATTCCATCAGTCACTACAAAAACAAGGATTTTGCCATGGAATAGTGGTTTTCGATGGAATTCCATGGCAAATTCATTTCCGACGGAATACATTCCGTCGGAAATTCAGCCGTGGCAAATCAGTTTTGCCACAAAATATCCGATAGTTTAATTCGTGGCAATTTGCCACGAAATCTTCTGACGGCCTAGTCCGTGGCAATTTGCCACGGATTGTTTCCAAGATATATCTATTTTGGATGGCATAACAGTGGGATGTGGTGTGGGAATTTCATGGGTGATGCATATACCCATTTTCCCAAGATATAACTAAAGAGCTGCTGTTTAACAGACTATTCAACCAAATACTAAGGTCATTGTGGAAGAAATCAAAGCACATATCACTTGGGAGAACTTTTTTCCAAACTGATGATGCCATTGGGCAAGATTTAAAAACATGATCAATATCCTTAATGGGAACATTGCACAATGTCCTAAGTTCAGAAATATGATGTTTCCATCTTTTATCAGCACAGGATATTTCGCATAATATCCTAAGTTCAGAAATATGACAGATGATTAAGAAGATGTTTACAGAATGATCCATTACTTCTCTTTTTAATTCCTTCCTTTACTTTCTACCTCAAAGCTCTACCCAAAACACTATATTGAATGAAAATACCTTCACCCAATCACCTTTCATCCACAAATCTACCTCTCTACATCACCTTACTCTCTGATTCTGACTTTCACCCACCATGCTTCTTTCTTAGACTATATAGCATATAGCTTGAGTGCAAATAGATGTGTATGTGTGTGCACACGCGCAAGGTGAGAGTTGAGACAATAGGTGAGAGCTGAGACAACAAGTCAGAGTTGAGACAACAATTGAGGTTTAGTTTCCAACACTTTTACATACCCACATTGAATTGTCGTATGTAAATATGTGCATTGGCTGGCTGTTCCCCGACCTTCAAGGTCACATTAGAAGCTAAACTAGTATTTAATTTATTTATCAAATACCACCAAATGCATGAACCAAAGTGAGAAAAGATAATCTATTAAATAAAATTTTCATATATTTAAACAAGCATATAACTTTGTACAAGCTACATCTCGTGGACACTAGACACTGTGAAGGGTCATTACAAGTTTGATTCAGCACTCAGCTGCATTATCTGATCTTCCAGCACCCAGTTTAATGGAGTTGAGAAAAACTTACCTAGAAAAACAAAATAGCTGGACTTCTGGATGGAAGATGCAATCTCGACTGAAGAAGCAAGCTCAACAGAAAATACAAGATCGAATGAAGATGGAAGTTGACGAGAGAACATGGTTTGACCTAAAAGGGAAAGAACAGAGTCTGGTGTGACCACAGAAGCGATGGATCGGTTTCTATTTTAACAGAGTATCTTTGTTGTTATGAATGAAATAGAAGACGTAGGTACCTGAGTGAACTTGAACAACACAAGCCGCCAACAGCTTGCCGACTAAGTTCACCGTTTGAGAAGACGCAAGTCGAGCTATTAGCTAGGAGATGACGAGACTGGGTGAATCCGTGAGAAGCAAATAACTTACGTAGGGTTCACAAAAGGGGAAAAGATATATTGTATTAAAAGAAAAAAGGGAAAAATATTAATATAAAATTCAATATTAATTTCTATCCAATATGGTAGAAATTCCATGTAATTGATAGGTAGCAGAACTAATTTCTGTGTCTCAAGTTTAAAATTTTACTCTAGGCAAAAGTGAATATTACTCTGTCTCAAGTTTGAAATTTTAATTAGTTGGTAGCAGAACTAATTTCAGCTTTTGCTAATTATATAGAGACTATGCTAATAATTAATTGGTTAACGTGGAAATCCACCCACATTAAAATTAACAATCGTTAATGGCCGCTTCATTTTAAATGTTTCATTTGCATTTTTTTCACCTCATAAATTTATAGGATGTCAGATGCATAATCATGAACAGTTTATAAGTAAATTTATACATTAACCCATAATTAATTAGATAGGGACACTTTGCAGAGCAATTAATTGTTAACGTACAGGGATGAAAATAAAGAGGAAGAAACTTGTGTGGTTTAACTTTAATTAGTGAAATAGAGTAATCTTTTAATGACACCTAACAACACATTCACACCAAAACCACCAATGCATTGCTTTCCTCAATATCCACGCTAGTGCTCTTCGGTGTACAGCACTATCTCTTTTTTATTAAGATCATAACTAAATAAATAATTAAATTTTAGAGATAATATTATTGATGACGATAATAATAATCTTAATTTGATGTTACTTTATTCTACTCAAATCATACACCCACCAATCGATGAGGTTCATGAATCCTATCCAACCACACGGCCTGCACACGCTTCTTGAAGCAACAGTACTAATTACTAACTACTAACTGCTCAGGCTGTACAATGTGGTACGTAATACTCCCTAATTAAAAATATAAAAAATGAGTGGTGCAGACATTAACATAATTAGTTTGTTTTCAAGTTAATGGTTTTACACTATTATTACATGCTTCATATTCCATCCAATTTCAATTATAGGGCACTAGAAGTAGAAGGGAAGGTTGGTTTGTTGTATGAGGCATTGGAACGAAAATTTGTCTACTTGTGCATTATTTATTTTTTTAATTATAATTATAATTATGAATATTTCACAAAATTAAGAAACGTAATATTCGAAGCAGGCCAAAAACCACTTAATAGAAGCAAATGTGAAAAAACAAAAAATTGTGTGTCGGACAAACTAAATGAAGAAAGTTAACCTCAACTAATTTATTTAAAGTGTGTATTTGTTTATAATATTTTGTAGAGTGTTCCATTTCACTACAAAAAAACAGCAATATATAACGGAAATACAGAAAAATTTCGTGGGAAAGTTTCCCACGGAATTTGACACAGAAAAATTCCATAGGAAAGTTTCCCAAGGAATTTCTACCATATTTCCAACGGATATGTATTCCATCAAAAATTTCATCAAAAAATTACTGTTTTTTATATAGTGAGTAATTCTGTGATAAATTCTGTATTTAATTTTATGTTTTTTTGTAGTGTACTCTGCGGTGCTAACTGATAAGCCTCATTTATCAAATCAACTTCTGCAAAAAAAAAGCTCAATAAAAGAGTTGAAAGAGGGAACAAAAAACCCATAAGCTCCCCTTTTTTTTCCTTTGCATGTGATAAGCCCCATTTGTCAAATCAACATCTGAAAATCGCGTTTTGGGGTTGTGAACTTGCAGATTGTCAGTTTAGATAATTTAGGTACCTTTTCAGCTCATTTTTACTCTTGTAATTTTATTATAAAAGTTATTCTCAAATTCCATTATATTCTGAAGTACCAAGATTTTTAATATTATCATATTTTTTATATTCCACATGTAACAATATCCTTGTCATTTTTATCAATTTTAATTTTTATTACTTAATTTTGATACTGTGAACAAATATAATTTAAAATAGATTTTTGGTCATTTATTTTCATTTATAATAAGTAATATGTAATTAAAATATATTTTTATTTATGTTAGTGATACTTGATGTGGCCAACACATATATATGTCTTCGTTTAAAAGACATATACATCAGAGTGCTAATAATATTGTTCTTGTTTAAGAGATTGTTCACTCTATGAAAATTTTTTAAGTCAAAATGGTCTTATATGACTATTACCATTGATCTTGAAAAGGTCTATGGTCGTGTTCGCTGGAGTTTTCTTTTCCAATGTTTAGTGGCATACTAGATTATATGTGTGATGATATGGTTCTTGTGCTCTTCACCAAGGATGTGTTTGCTTTGGAACAAAGAAGCAGCTGATGGGTTTTGCCTTTCCCGTGAGGTATAACAAGGTGATCCTTTCTGTCCTTATCTCTTCGTTCTTATTATGATGGAGAGATTGGGCCATCTCATTCTGACGGATATAGTTGATGGTGACTAGTGTGCTCTATTAGGCTATCCAAACAAGCCACTGATATTTCTCATGTTTTTTTTTTTTTTTGCAGATGATCTAATTCTATTTGCAACAGTAGATATGGATCAGGCAACAGTGGTAAAAGCAATTTTGGAGGATTTATGTGATATTTCGAGGCAACGAGTTAACGTGACAAAATCTCACATGTACTTTTCCAATAGTGTGAATCATACCAGAAGTAGAGATTAGTGCATTTTTTAACTTTACTCCGATCGATGCCCATGTGGCATGAATGATCATCACCTTATACCTACAAATTTATATTGGATAAGATGGATACTGGATAAAATTTGAAAAAAGAGGAATATCTGAAATAATGGCGTAATTGTCTCTGCCATTTACCATTCATTATATAGCAAGGGTAAAAACCCTAATACATTCTAGAATATTACAATGCAACAACATAAAATGGCCTACACACTTAATACTGAATCTGATACATGGACTATACTCTTGGGCCTTAGATGATTCTTAGCAACACCGTACCCGCTTAGCAAAATGGAATGTCAATATGCTATCCTTGGTAGGAAGGCATACATTAGTTTCCTCAGTAACATCGACTATGCCATCCTATGCAATGCAGACCATAACTCTACTTTGGGGAGTTGCGCCGAGATTGGTAAGAGATGTAGGCATTTTTAATGGGCTGGTACTGGGGCCCGCAGACGACTGCACTTGGTGGCGTGGGACAGTGTTCGTGCCAGGATTTGGAAGCAAGCTAGAGGGTTGGGTTTAAGGCAAGCCAGACACCAAAACTAGGCATTCATGACCAAACTTGGATGGGCATTGATTAATAAGCCAAACTTGTTGTGGGTTAAATTTCTGAGAGAAGTATAAGGCTGGGAGTAACTTGATTCCTCAAGTGGAGAAGCGTCGTTTGGAGTCATCAACATGGAAAGGGATCAGAACTAATCGGATAACTGTGAAAGAGTGTATTTCTTGGCGACTTGCCAATGGAAGAAGGACCTTATTTTGAAAAGATAACTGGGCACCTCATTTGCAGAAGCTGGAGGACGTCTCTCTACAACCCCTATCAGAGGAGGTTTCCTAATAGAGAGTGTCTGATTGCTTGCTGCCAAACGGGCAATGGAAGTGGCAGATGTTTGATAGGCTCTTACAAGTGAATATCTTGGATGCAATCGTACGAGTCCAATGTCATGCGAGCTTGAATTCCGATTTCCCAGTTTGACATGTGTATCAGGTACTATCTATTGGTTTACCAGATGTTCGGGCTCCTTGGAAGAGTATTTGGAAGCTTAAAGTGACTCAAAGATACCACCTATTCCTATGGTCTTGCTCTCATGGCAGGTTTTTGACCAACTTGGTTCGATTTCAGCAAGAATTACATGTGTTGGGAATCTTTGAAACTTGCCACGAAGAATGCGAGTCTATCATTCATCTGTTGAGAGATTTCTCATCTGTTCAGCAGGTTTGGAAGAATCTAATACCGAACGATCATCACGAGAGCTTCTTTGGGTTTATGGATCGCCTTGCTTGGTTGAAATGGTATCTTAGCAGTTGATTTGTGGTATTGGTGTTCTGAGTTCGAAGTGCGTTTTGTGGTATTGGGCAAACTTGTTTGTTGGCTCGTACGTACTGACTGATTATTTAATCAACATAGATGGAAAGTATGATCTATTAGCCCAAACTCGAGCTGTTTTATCCGGGGGCTCATGCACTCTACTGCCAAACCAGCGAAATCTGAACCTGAGTCCTTCTTGGTTGGGGCCTGCTTTCCCGGTGGTCAAAATTAATACGGATGGTTCAAGGAATACAATAACTCGCCGGCGCACGTGCGGTGGTATTTTACGAGATCATCATGAGGAGCTGCTTCATGCATCCACGTACAGAATTGGCCCGGGCTTCGTTCTATCAGCTGAGGCCTGCGAAATTGTGTGGGGCTTGAAGATTGCATCAGATCAAGGATATCGACAGGTGGTTATCGAGAGTGACAATGGTGAACTGATCCAGTTGTTGCAGTCACCAATTCCTCCATCCCACCAAAATTAAATCATTAAATCTGCATGATATTGAGAGCATGTTGAAACTTGGTTGGATTTAGAGTTGTTGCAGAGCTGTCATGAGGCTAACGCAGTGGCCGATGCCCTAACAAGGGAAGCTTGAAACGTGCCGACTGATCTCGTGATTGTCGAGAACCTCCGTGAGGATATTGATGAGGACCTGGTGTTGCAGGACTGCGGGAATGTCGTTGGTGTATTTGTGTGCCCTGGGAGTTTAATTAGTTGCTGATGGTTTTTTCGTTTTCTATTAAAAAAAGGTATGCTATGTTGGCTAAAAAAAAACATGTATGCTATGATTCAAATTTTAAGATATAATTATTATTATTATTATTATTTTGAATAACTGGAATTTAAAATAGTGGGGTATTAAATGGAGGGAAAAAATTGAAAGAAAAAAAAAAATTCTTACTTTCTACCTTTCCCTTGTTATTGTAAGATATTATAATCACAATTTTTTTTAACATACATTTTAATTTTGAGTGTGGCTTACATATGTTTTCAAAATAGAATAAAAGTTTATATAATTTATGTAAAAAGAGAATGATTAATGCAGTAATTTTTTAGATTAGATTATGATTAGTGATTTTATATATGAATTTTACAAAACTTTCTTGGTTGAATAAGCTAAATTATGAATATTGTTGTGTTTAATTTCAATTATTTGGATTTAAAACATATCTAAATTAATTTTTTTTATATTTTATGTTTTAATAAAATACTTTTATTAGTTATTTATTGAGAAAAAATAAAATCTTACAAGTTTACTATTTGAACTTCGAGTTTACATTTCTATTACAAATTGGAGAACATTGACAACTAGACTTACCTTATTTCTATTTATAAAAAATATTCATAGTTTATTTAAAATTTTTCTTGTGAGTTTTACTTTTCGCCCTTATTTAATTCCTCATGTTTTTTGAGACAAATGTTACCATGTTTACATATTTACCAACATCAATCAATTTTTTATTAAGTATTCTTTATAAAAAGAAATGAGTACTTATTAATACCATTAAAGGGTCGTACAAAAAAAATACTAAATAAAATTGGTACAAAAAGGAGAGAAGGACGTGTATATTAAAAAAGAGAGAGGGTGAGACTGATGAAGGCACATAGGAATTGAAAATTAAAAATGATTGGATCAAAGCCGACAGCATTATCGATTTCTGTGAGCAATGTGCGTGGAGCTGGCACGACCTTTTATGAAGAAGACACTTCATTTATGAGCTTTTGGGTTAATAATGTGCATGTTCGGGAAGAAGGGGATGTTTTGAATTTGAAAAGTTATCTCATACAATTGGACATGAATATTTTAGAGAGTTTTATCTCCATTTATATGAAAGTGTTTTTCAGAAGTGATTGTCAAACACGCTTTAAGAAGAACAAAGAAGAAGTGATCGAACTTTATTGTTGTCATTTTTTCAACATGATTTACAATTTATTTGGTAAATATAAGAGATGAGTTTTATCTTAACTTGTACAACCTTACTTCACCAAAGCTCATATACATTCTTACTTTATTACTGTAAATCAGATTGAAGAAGTAATTTTTACTATTAATTAAATGTTTTATTTGGTTTTGTTATGAACACTGCTACAAGGTCAGAAGGACATGAATCAAATAAGACATTAAATGTCAATTAAACGTGTGGAATCGAGTGACCTTATTTCTTAACAAATAAATTGTCGATTATTAATATGACGTTAGATAAAAAGGATAGGGACACGAAGACGACGGATGCATGGTTTATTAACTAATAACTGAAGAATATAGAATTATAGTCGTTGGTAATAACCAACGATTAATATATATTTTAATCTTAATTATTTTTGCAGTTGACGTCAAATATTCCTTCCCCAAATGGTACAGAGATCGGTTTTTTGATGACCCTTGTGCTCTTCTCCTTCCCCACATCCTAGAATTTACATCTAATTTAATTTACTCAGTATAGATGTAAGGCAGGGCCAGGTCGGTGAAAATAAAACAATATTATCCCTATTCTTTAATATAAAAATTATTTAACTTTCATTTAGGAGATTAATGAAAGTAAATCAATTACTTAAAAATATTTATATTTATCATTTTTCTCTCTAATCATCTCATCTATGATTATTAGGGAGAGAGGTGAGAGGAAGGGAACATTGAATATTGTTCAAGAGTGATAAGGTTGTTAAAGATCTGATAAGAGAGGAAGGGGATATTGAATTAACACATAAATTATTTTTTAATTTCAAATTTATTTATTTACCTTTTGTAATTTAAAAAAAGAGAAATTATAAATGCACTGCTTTCATTTTTCATACCTATCTTTATATCTTAATATTATCAAACAAATATAAAAAAAATTAAAAAACGAAAAATTAAATTATTTAAAAAAATTATTTTTTCGTTTTTTAATATTTTTTATTAAAAATTCTTAAAACTTTTGGAACTCATTCACTTGGTGAACGAGTTCCAAAATTTTTTTTTCTTAAAATAAGAAAAAAAAATGTCAAACTCATTCACACGTGTGCCGTCAGTTGAACTCATTTTTACAAGACCGATTTCAGTATAAAATTGAATTCGTTCACCTCAAGAACAAGTTTGACTGTAATATATAGATAAATATTTTTAAAAGTACAGCATTTAGGTAATAAAATTTACTATTTACAGTGTCAGAAGAAAAAAATCCAAAAAAGAAGCCCTGCCCACCGAACGTTAGGAGAGGTAACGTAACATGCAACGCCATGATGCTTTTAAGGTATGGAAAACGACTGAACTGGAAAAAGTCAATCAACCGGATAGCGTTGCAAATGGACCCATATTAAACCATACATATTCTCATTGAACAAATTAAAAAAATCAAATTAATCTCAAATGTAGAAGTCCATATTCTATCAATTATTTCAACAATATCCAGAATAAATAAGTTACTTTTAATGTTTATGAATTTTTTTTAAAAAAACATAATTGCAATGCAACATAGCCAACAAACGAAAAATGCTCCATTCCAAATTGTTGAAAAAAAAAAATCAAACAATCAATGAAGGGTGAAAAAAAAAATAAAGTTTAAAACTAAAGAAATTATCTAAAAAAAACAATTTATTTCAGATTCACAACACAAAAAATACAAAAAGAGCAAAAACACCATAGGAGAAAACACTTGGAAAGAGGTTAATATATACATCCAATTGACTAATATGAATTTGGATGCATGTTTCCATGGGTCTTTTAAACAGGACTTTGTAATCTAACTAATACATCTCTTAAGAGCTTGTTTGGGAATCAATTCTTAAAATCAATTTCACGCAAGTCGAGATAAAACTCTCTCACATATTTAACTCGGATTATGTGAAACTAAGTTTTGAAACAAATGTCTTGTTAATCCAAGTAACTTTGGGTAAACTCCAATAATGCGCCGCGTGCGCGATTTTGAATCTGGTTACTTAGTCTCTAAAAATACACTGATCATATATTTCTTTTATAGCCGCTTGGACCACTCAGTGTGGGTGTTTTTTTTTTTTTTAAATCATATTATCATATATTCAAGTAACTGACTAATTTAAGTCTGATGCTCCATGCGTTTCTTTTTTTAAGCAAGGTGTGATGCAAACCAAATCTACAAACTTTTCATTCTAATAATGTGCTGAGTGTATCTTTTCCTGTTTCGTTAATAAATTCGTATCCATACTCTAATCTCAGCACATAATTATTTGAAATTGCTGGTGCCCAATGATCCCAAAAAAAATAAAATAAAAAAGAAACACCAACTAATCTGAGATTTGTTTGAAGAATTTCTTGAACCTTCCCTCTGTTTTAGATTTTTCCTTAGACTCTACTTGATTGTTATGAAATTGAAGAACTAAAATAATATTTTATAAAGTAAATAATTTTAAAGGATCAGACGGAGCTTTTCTTTTCTTTTCTTTTTCTTTTTTGTATATGAAATATTTAGATGTTGCTGTGCTTATTCGTTGGTATAGAGGTTGTTTAAAATAATTTATAAAATAAAGTATTTTTTTTGTCAACAGTGTGGAAGATAGTATATATACTAATTGATAGTTTGATTGGGGGAAAATCCCAATTATATTTAGTTGAAATATCAAAATTTAAATTCAGATTTATATTTATAAAGTCTGATTAAGAGTTTTTTTTTTTAAAAGAAAATAGAGTTTTTTTTTAATATTGCTAGAAGACTGTCGTTTCCCATTGATATATAATATCTTACCTCATAGGTCTATTCCCACGTTAAACCTGAGCTTATCTTTATAACTATTTAGTGTTTGTTTGGGAATCAATTTCTAAAATCACTTTCACACAAATCGAGATAAAACTCTCTTACATACTAACTTCAAATTCTGTGAAATCAAGGTTTAAAATCTAGGTTTTGTTACTTACCAAACAAACCTTAAATATTATAATATTATCTTTGGAAACCTTTTCGGCAAATGAAGTCCATTCCATCCTGCTGCAGCCTGCGACTTGCGTGCCTCCCAACAAATTCATCGTCATCTCGTAAGTAATGCTTTCGAAACCAATGTGTTGTAAACAGGGAAGATAACATCAAGGGTCTACATGGAACGATAAAAATCTTAAAAATGTTTTAAGGTTTTGTTAATGGTGATTTAGATTTGTCAGACTTAAAAATTTATCAATAGTAATTTAAGATTTGTTAATGAAATTCTTTTTTTGATATTTTCATCTTTTTGTAGGACATGCTATTTTTCCTTGTAACTAAGTCAGGAAGACAAATATATATTTCTGTGAGAGCCTCTCATACAGTCGTACAGCAGTTGGGAAAAAAAATTTGATGAAAAAAAAAACAGACAGAGAGAGAGAGACTCTCATACAGTGGTCAAAGCCGCTCTCTTTCGAAACTTGAAAAGTCCATAGAGCTGGCACGATCTAGCCTGAAGACAGTTCATTTCTGAGCTTCGGGGTTCATCTCCGAGATGAAGGAAAGCGGAGAAAGAGGAGAACGTGTGGTTTTTGCTGTGAATGGAGAGAGGTTTGAGCTCTCAAGCGTTGACCCATCAACCACTGTGCTTCAGTTCTTGCGTACTCGCACTCCATTCAAGAGTGTCAAGCTCGGCTGTGGCGAAGGTCTGTCTCTGACACTCTCTGTTCTGATCATCATCAACTTCTTGCTTTAGAACTTTGTAACGAGTTCTGGATTTTGAAACTGCTTAGTCTGGCCTTCTTGGCTCATAAAGGACACTGATAATACTTTCGTGAGTGACTTTTGTTGTAACAGAGTTTTGTAGGAGATCATCTGCCACCTTACAGACTTTCTTTGTTTAGTGTGCTTCCTTAGTAAATTCGGATCCATGCTAATATCTGCATCAAAATTTTAGACATTTAGGTGCTCAATAATGATCGAAAGAAAAGATCGATCTCAGATTTTTCTTTAGCGTTAAAACCAGTTTGTTTGAAGTGTTTCTAAGGATCTGCAACTGTTCTTCGCTACTATTGCTTGAACTTCCCCTCTGCTTTAGATTTTTCTTTAGTTACAGTACAGAGCATGTTGATTTATATGAACGGAGGGAAGGGTCTCCTTTCTGTTTCTTTAGATTCCTATCTCTTAGTTTGTGATAAATCTATTCTATCCTAAGACCGAAGTTCTTGACGAGTTTTTTCCCTTAATTTTTTTTTTGTCTATGAGATTTTTCATCAATTTCTCATTTCATGGTTCGATCTCGATGGCTTGTAGGTGGTTGTGGTGCTTGTTTTGTTTTCATATCCGAATACGATTGTTGATGGAGTTCCTGTTGCCCTTTTGTCATAAACATGTTCTATTCTATGATTAAAATTCTTGAAGAGTTTTCTTGCTATTTTTGTCTATGAAATTTTTGAGTGAAAAAGGAGTTTTATTGATTAAACTGGTATATACAATGGAGACACATCAGGAGGATAAGAGAAAAGAAGCTAAAGAAACTCAACCTAGGGGGTAACCTTGTGGAATGTCTACAAAATTTGTTGCTATCGATATGCTTCTTTTGTTTGGACATTTTAAGAAACGAAGATAAAAAAACATCAGATAATGAAACAGAGTATACGACCCTTTACTGTTTTCAGTTACTGTTGGAATTTATGGTTATTTTTCTCCTTCATATTATAGCAAAAGAAGTTTGAAACAATTTTTATAAAAAGTATTTACACGTTTTCGTGTTCTACTTTTATTGACAGTTTCAAAATGAACACAGAGGTATAACTTTTTTGGCCTTTTCTTTTCAATTTCTCATTTTTACGGTTCAATTTGGATGGTTTGCAGGTGGTTGCGGCTCTTGTCTTGTTTTGATATCCAAATATGATCTTGTGCTTGATCAAGTCGAGGATTTCACAGCAAGCTCTTGTCTCACACTACTTTGCAGCATACATGGATGTTCCATAACTACAAGTGAAGGCCTTGGAAATAGTAAAGATGGCTTCCATCCAATTCATGAAAGAATCGCAGGATTCCATGCCACTCAATGTGGATTTTGCACTCCTGGAATGTGTGTCTCTCTTTATGGAGCTCTTGTCAATGCCGAAAAGACCAACCGTCCCGAGCCTCCTTCAGGTTTCTCAAAAGCCACAGCTGCTGAGGCTGAAAGGGCTATTTCTGGAAATCTTTGTCGCTGTACTGGGTATCGACCGCTTTCTGATGCCTGCAAAAGTTTTGGTGCAGATGTTGATATGGAGGATTTGGGCTTGAACTCTTTTTGGAGAAAAGGAGAAAGCAATGATGTAAAGGTAAGTAGGTTGCCTAAATATGATCATCACCACAAGAAGAGTGAATTTCCTGACTTTTTGAAGGAGATCAAAACTGATGTGTTCATGGCTTCTGAAAATCATAGTTGGCTTAGTCCTACTAGTTTAAAGGAGCTTCAAAGCTTATTGGAACCAAGCAATAGTGCTGGAACCAAGATAAAGCTTGTTGTCGGTAATACAGGAATGGGTTATTACAAAGATCCAGAAAGCTATGATAAGTATATTAATCTGAAGGGAATTTCTGAGCTCTCAATTATTAAAAAGGATGATACAGGGATTGAAATTGGAGCAACAGTGACTATATTTAAGGCTATTGAAGCTTTGAAGTCAAAGAGCGGATGTGAATTTTTCTCAGACTTTGATGCGATACTTGAAAAAATTGCTGATCACATGAGCAAAATAGCTTCTGGGTTTATAAGGAACACAGCTAGTGTAGGCGGTAATCTAGTGATGGCTCAGAAGTATCATTTCCCTTCTGATATATCTACAGTACTTCTAGCTGCGGATACAATGGTTCATATAATGGCTGGCACAAAATTTGAATGGCTTGCATTGCAGGAGTTTTTGGAAAGGCCACCGTTAGGTTTGGAAAGTGTGCTTTTAAGCATCAAAATCCCAAGATGGGAATCTACTAAAAGTGATCCGAAAAAATACAAAAGTAAAATTCTCTTTGAAACTTATCGAGCTGCTCCTCGCCCACTTGGAAATGCACTGTCTTATTTGAATGCAGCTTTCTTGGCTGAGGTTTCTCCAAGTGAAGATTTTAAAGGGAATATGATAGATATTTGCAGGCTTTCTTTCGGTGCTTATGGAGCTAAGCATGCCATAAGAGCAACAAAAGTTGAGGAACTACTGAAAGGAAAGTTGTTAAATTTTGAAATTGTATTTGAAGCTGTCAACTTGCTTGCCACTATTATTGTACCTGAAGATGGCAGTTCTGATATCGCTTATCGGTCAAGCTTGGCAATCGGTTTTCTCTATAAGTTTTTTAGTCCTTTGATTGACCATTGTGTTCAAAAACTTGTTGATTACTCAAATGGGTATGCTAGTTCGTCAGTCGTAAAAGAGAATAATGGGAACATTCATCATGATAGAGTTCCTCCTTTACTTTCATCAGGAAAGCAAGAGATTCAAGTGGGTGATGAATATCACCCCATTGGTGAGCCAATAACAAAATCCGGGGCTGCATTACAAGCTTCAGGTTCGTTTTTCCTACATTCAAGTTAGAAAATAACTTAAATTATAACCTCTGTTTTTTTTTCATATTTATGGCATTTGAAAGTAGTAAACCAATGATTTATTAAGAATTACATATTTTGCAAATAAATCATAGGTGAGGCTGTATATGTGGATGACATTCCGTCACCAACAAATTGCCTACATGGAGCATATATTTATAGCACAAAACCTCTAGCAAGGGTAAAGAGTATAAAGCTCCAAAAACTAGATGGAGTGAGGGCAGTCATTTCAAGTAAAGACATCCCCGATGGTGGGGAAAATGTAGGGTCTGTTTCTGCATTCGGTATTGATCCTTTGTTTGCAGATGAGGTTGCTAGATGTATCGGTGATCGTATTGCCTTTGTGGTGAGTTTTTAACTACCTTATTTTGGTCCACAAAAAAATTAGGAGGATGTTCTATTTATTATTACTGCATGAATGTGTTTAGGTTGCGGATACTCAGAAACTTGCAGATACGGCTGCAAATTCTGCCATCGTTGAGTATGATTGTGAGAATCTTGAAACGCCTATCCTATCCGTAGAAGAGGCTGTTGAAAGATCTAGTTTTTTTGAATTTCCTCCTATGGGCCCACAAGTTGGAGATATAACAGAAGGAATGGCTGAAGCAGATCATAAGATTCTTTCTACTGAGGTACTTGGAATAAACTAATTGTTCTTTCATTTAATCATTTTCTCTCCTATATATTCGTTCATTCATAGCTTTGATGCATAACAAACTCTACAAAAATACAGGCATAGATAACTAGTTTATGGTTTGAGAAAATCTGAACATTTTCTTTGATATCCCCAGTTGCTATCACCCCTTTCTACTCAGACTATGAATGATTAATCTTTAATTTGTTATTCACCCACACACATAGCATATTCTTTATCATCTGTAGTTTTACAATTTTTATTTGTCACCTATCAAGTATCAGCTTCCATATTTATATTCCTTATTTTGACATTTCTATGTGTATTTCTTTCTATGATGTGAAATCTAGATCAAACTTGGGTCTCAATACTACTTCTATATGGAGGCACAAGCTGCACTTGCTGTACCGGATGAAGACAACTGCTTGACGGTTTACTCTGCAAGTCAAGGGCCAGAGTTTTTACATTCCACTATTGCAACATGCTTAAATATTCCTGAGCATAATGTACGTGCAATCACAAGAAGGGTTGGTGGTGGTTTTGGTGGAAAGTTCACAAGGGCCCATGCTGTGAGTATCCAGTTTTGTACTATCCTCCCTCTGGTCCTGTTTATTCACATCTCGTAACAGCTTTATATAAATTGAGAAAGTTAGTTAGAATCAGTTACTTGTAAATTTTCAAAATCACCCAAAAAAAGAGTCATTAGGTAGAAGAGTTTGTTTAATCAGTTAGGGATACTTTAGACAAAGCATGTTATATAAGAAACATGCAGGAGATCCTTCTAATAAGGAGCGGGGGGAGTAATTTTTTATATTCTTTCTACATGCCCCTATATATAAATTATGCTCATGTTAACCATAGATTTGATGACGGCTGCTGATGAATGTAAAATGGGTAGGAATAGCGTGGGTGTTTCCTACTTTTCTTTTAACGAGACGAACATAGAAGTTTTGCTTGCTATTATTCATCAAACAGATTTAGATGCAAGGTATCTAATTTTCTTGTAAAGCACATATCAAATTACAATAGAAATGTATGTTTCAGTAATAACAATGGTGTTTAGAAACGTTTAGTGTAAGTGCTTATAATAAAATCTTTCAGGTTGCTGCATCATGCGCACTTGCAGCACACAAATTACGCCGCCCGATCAGGATATATATGAATCGTAAGGTGGATATGATAATGGCTGGCGGGAGGCATCCTATGAAGATAACTTACGATGTGGGATTTAAGAGTAATGGGAAGATTACTGCTTTGGATATTAAGATATTGATAGATGCAGGGATATATCACGATGTTTCCATAAATGCCACATGCTGTTATTGCAGCTCTTAAGAAATATGATTGGGGTGTTCTATCTTTCGATGTAAAATTATGCAGAACTAATCTTCCCAGTAGATCTGCAATGAGAGCCCCTGGGGATGTTCAGGGATCATATATTGCTGAAGCTATAATAGAACATGTGGCATCAACCCTTTCAATAGATGTAGATTCTGTCAGAAGCATTAATTTCCACACATACAGTAGTCTCTGCACTTTCTACAAGCATTCGGCTGGTGAACCTATTGACTATACCCTGGAATCAATATGGAATAAGTCAGCTGTTTCTGCAAGATATAACCAGAGAAGTGAAGCTGTTAAGGAGTTTAACAAGAACAACATTTGGAAAAAGAGAGGCATATCTCGTGTACCTGCTATGTATGAAGTAGGAGTGAGAGAAGCACCAGGAAAAACAAGTATTTTAAAGGATGGATCTGTTGCTGTTGAAGTTGGAGGTATTGAAATAGGTCAAGGTCTTTGGACCAAGGTGAAGCAAATGGCTGCATATGCTCTTAGTTTGATCCAATGTGATGGATCTCAAGACCTCTTGGATAAAATACGAGTCGTACAATCTGACACATTGAGCTTGATTCAAGGAGGGATCACTGCTGGTAGTACTACATCAGAGTCAAGCTGTGAAGCAGTTAGGCTTAGCTGCAATGTCTTGGTAGAGAGGTTAACGCCACTCAAGGAAAAGTTGCAGAAGGAGATGGGTTCTGCCAGTTGGAAGACGCTTATTTCTCAGGTGTGTTTGTATATATATATA
>QFDD01003574.1:0-19433 GCA_006871305.1 Vachellia collinsii
AAAAAAAAAACAGAGAATGTGAGAGAGAAAGCAGAACTGCGATCCTGAAAACGCCAGTGAAAAAGCAACACTGTGATCTCGAAGCTTCCATGTTTATACAGGAAACAGAAACATTCTAATATTCGCAACTCAATCACACTTCACACCCTACATTATAGATATTATTGAACAAGAAATCAACTACTTTGGTCCTTACTTAAACTTTTTATTGCAGTCAAACAGAGGTCAACCGAACAGAAGAGGCGAGATCTGAGATAGGAAGTTATTGCGCAGCGGAGACGTACCTTCTTTGGACGCTACAGCATTATCACAAGCCACAAAAGAGACCGTGGAAATCAGACCGATAAACAACAATGAACTCCATAACCTCATTTTTTTCTCTTCCCCAGGAGTTCTTTACACTCTCTTGCCAGTCACTTCCGAACAAGCAACAAATCCGAAGTGCTCTGAAAACCCGATTCTTCTCAAGTTCAGGACGAAGAACAGGAAATTGCTTATTCAGTGCGATTCAGAGCTTCTAATACTGCAGATTTCTACTGGAATGGTGCAGATTTTACGAAGAAAGAAAAGAAATGAAACGTAGTAGTGGAGAATGATCTTTTTGTTGAAAACGGAAAAAGTGAAACAATTCGAACAAGAGTTGAAATCCAAGATTTGGTAACTACCTGCACTAATAGAAATGCCAAACGAGTAGGTGGGAGAGAGAGACTAACAACAGAAGAGAGATGGAGAACCAAATAATGAGGGCGACACTGAGGAGAGAAAATCCAGAAGTGGAAGAAACTTGGCTTCGAAGAGAGGTTAGCGAAAAGGACTAGAAAATTTCAAACGCAAATGCCAAAACAGAATGTGGATTTCCAGAAGAGAAAAAAATTATGATGATTCTATACAATGATTAAAGACACAGAGATTGGCGTTGAGGAGGCTGAAATGAAAGAAAAAAGAAGTTTCCTTTTTTTTTTTGGCCTTTTAATTTTTGTTCGATGTTGATGGTTGAGCATGACGGTTTCTTTCTTTCTTTCTTTTTTTTTTTTAGCCAGAGAAGAGCATGGCGGTTTCAGATTCAAGGTATATTAAATGAATGCTGATTTTATTTTTAAAATTTTTATTTTTTAGACTTATCTTTTTTGCTTTGGCCAAAAAAAAAAAAGACTTATCTTTTTTGCCCCTGTTATTTACTATGTATGCATTATATCACCATTATATATTTTAACTCATGTGAGAAGTCTAATTTTTTTTAATAATATATATTAACAAAGAAAGACATTAAAACAATAAAATCATGAGTGAAATTTATTTTTTCACTCTCACTTTTATTTCTTATTTTAAAAATTTATTATATTGTGGATTTGTGTATCTTGTAAATAACTAAATAATACTATTATTTATGAGTTATTAATAATACAATTTATTTTTTCAAGGTCAATCGAATTTTAATCTGTATAGTTTGATTAAATTTTTATTTTCAAATTATTAGTTTTATTTCCTATAGTGTTGTAAAGATTTGGTTTGAGTTTAACTACAAGTCCCTTTACTTTTAACAATTTTAAGTATTTGGATTAATTTATTTTAAGTGATTTTACTAAATTTTAAGTAAGTATGTTAAAATGTTTTTAAGGGTTTGAACTGTAAATTAAAATCATAGTAAGCCTTCTTAAAAATCATTGACATTAAAATCAAAGATTTAAAACTATAAGAACCAAAATTAAAATCCAATCAAATTATAAAAGATAAACAATTATATTGACCATTTTTAATATATACTGAAAATTCATTAACTCAAAACGAGTACAAGAATAAAAATCATCATAACTAACTTCTTTTTTATTTCATATAATATGCATGACTTAAATTAAGTTTATAAAACAAAATCAAATTATTTATAGTAGTTGTTTGATTTGCGATAATTTTAATATTATTGAAAAAGTATTACTGCACAACTTTCAACTGCAAATTGAGAAGATGCTAAAAAAAAACTGCAAATTGAGAAGTCTATTAATTTTTAGAATACCAAAAAAAAAAAAGGTTTATTGATTCAAATTTAAAGTAACTCTTATATTTTGTGTGTTATATATGATTAGTTTTGATGATGTCAAATATATAAGAGTAAAAAGTTTTTTTAATGTATATTGACTAACTACAATATTTAATGTAAATTTCTCATATAGTTTGGTCAATGAAAAGTAGAGAAGTTGTTTGAATTTAATTGTGGAGAATGAAGAAGTAGGAAGATCTTATAAAATAAAATGGAACATCAAGTTTCAAGTTTTTATATTTGGAATTGGAGGATGATGTGATTAAATAACTCAATTTGAAGTTTAAATATATGTTATATCATCATACATTAAGTTACACATCATCTAACCTTCATTTGGATGCTCAAAACTAATTCTGGAAGACAAAACTCGAGTTCTGACTCAAACACTCGAGTAAAATGAGTTTTTGAAGTTTTATGAAGCAACACTTGAAGTAAAACTTGAGTTTAGACTCAAGTATTGTGATTTTTGAGCTATAACTCGAGTTTTGAGGGTCAAAACTCAAGTATCAAACTCATCTGTTCAGCTTTATTTCTTTCTCAGCTCAACATGTATTCAGTATTTTGACTATATCTCCCAAACCACAAGTCCGATTGATGTTAAACTAATTTTATATTAAACTAGACTCAAAATGCGGTTTATATATGTCAAGAACAACATCAAATCATTTTATATGAAGGAGATATGAATTTCTAAAGTTGGTGGTTTGATTTAACGTTTCATCACTGACCTTTGCTTACTGTGGCTATCATAACCTTTTCAACACAGAATATTTTGGATTGCTTATTCTTGAATTTGAAAGTATACTCAAAGAGCTTTCCAGGGATATCTTATTTGCATTGTTTGGAGTTGAATTGAAAGAGTTATGGCCATTGCAAGTTGAGCTTTATGCTGAAATCTGAAACATGTGCCGAGTTATGAGCAAAACTCGAGTTATGGCGTACAGAACTCGAGTTTCGGGCATAGAACTTGCTTTTTTTCACAATACTTTCAAGCAAAACTCAAAGTATGGAAGGAAGTGTTGTCAAAACTCGAGTTATAGAGTACAGAACTCGAGTTTCGGGCATAGAACTTGCTTCCCCCCCCCAAAACTTTTAATGGAACTCAAGTTTTAATAGAAGTGTTGTTGAAACTCGAGTTATGACTTGCAGAACTCGAGTATTGAGACTCTGAAAAATATTTGAACTACAAAACTTCTTTCAAAACTTGAAATGTCAACAAAAGTTTTGTTACAACTTGAGTTATGAGAAGCAGAACTCGAGTTTTGAAATGTGAGCCTCAAAACTTCTTTCACAACTTGAAGTTTTAACAAAAGTTTTGACACAACTCAAGTTTTGGGAGACAGAACTTGAGTTTCGAAGTCTAAAAATCTTTGAACTACAAAACTTGTTTCAAAACTTGAAGTGTTAACAAAAGTTTTGATATAACTCGAGTTTTGAGAGACAAAACTCGAGTTCGAAGTGTGAACTTGTTTTAAGCCTGAATACTTCAAGTGAAACTTGATGAACAATGAAAGTTATGATTTCGAATACTTAGAACTTGAAGTTTTAAAGTATGAAACTCGAGTATTGAAGAACTTGCAAAGTTTTAACTTACAGAAACTTCAATAAACTCGAGTTTTATGTTCTATAACCAAGTATTGACAAAACTTTTATTAGAACTCGATGAACATTGAAAGTATTGTGTCAAATGAACTTCCAATCACTCGAGTTTCCTTATAATCACTCGAGTTATGAGAAAACTTTTAAGCTTTATTTACAAAACTCGAGTTTCAACAAAAGTGTTCTAAAATCTTCACTGCTATTTCTTCAAACACTCAAGTTTTGTTATTTATCACTTGAGTTTTCTTTTACTGACAGTGATTCAGAATGTCATAACTTTTCGTTATTCTCAAATCTTTCCTTTTTTATGCTTTATTTATTTGAATATCAATCTACACTCATAAATGCTCATTCCTTTTACTTATTACCAGAGAATGGGTCACCTGATTGTCTCACCGGAAAAAAGCTCAATGGACAGAAATTCATAAGACGACCATACCTCGTGTCAGAAGCATTAAATGCGAAACGTTGAACGAAGAAGATGGGAGTAACAGATATAAAGTTCAACGGACAATTTCACAATGGCTATTCATTATCTTTCAACAAACAAATATTGTTAGAACAGATTACAAGTTTGAAAGACAGAACATAAGAACCAAAGCCAATGGCAAAATACGACACTCCTCTCCAACGGATATATTTTGACAACATCTATAAATAAGAGGAACTAACCAACGGAGAAAGATGATGAAGTATACGGAGTCACCAAGCACAACACGTAGAGTGTGTATTCGAGGAAATCACACAACAACATTAGGACTCTAATATTATACTTCTCCGTGAGCTTCAGTGATAATACAATCTGCTTCATAGAGTGAAGTATTTCCCATATAAAATCATCCCAACCTTTGAGAGTAACTTAGGATAGACCTGAGTGAAATAGAGTGTAACCTTACATGTGGTAAGGGGGAGTGATTGTAAAGGTCTTCAAGTACCTACATTAAAATCTTGAATTGGTTTCACAAATGTCTAATTAAATTTGTGGGGTTTCTCAAGTACCAACAGTTACAAACTTGAGTAGGTTTCATAAATGCCTGGAAAAGTTTATGGGATTCTCAAACACCCACGGTTACAAACTTGAAATAGGCAACGTATGTGTTATATTAAATATATGGTTGTAATGGTTTTTCAAGTACCAGGTTAAACTTGGAAGATATAGTGGATTTCAAATCTCAGAGGAGTCTGAGAACTGGACGTAGGTCAAAGAGGACCGAACCAGAATGAATCTCTGTGTGCTCATCCTTCTTTCATCTTCATTAATTTCTAATGATTCCATTCTTACTCTATCCAATCTCATTATCTATTTTTATCAACTTATGATTTAGATATTTTGATTAATCAAGATTTGAATAGAAAATTTTTGAAACACCCAATTCACCCTCCCACTTGGGTGACGGTCATCCTAACATTGTGAACTGTGAAAAAGTTATTTCTGGCATTTTCAAAGATCCCCAAATTCCAAGGTATGTGTTTTTCAATGGAATAGAGATTCACCTAATGATATAAGAAAAATATGTTCATTCATTACAAAAAAATTGTTCTTTCAAAAAAAAATATTGTAAAGATTTATACTAAATTTATACTAATCATTGAGTGAAAACTTAAACCAAGATCCTAGCAATGTGTATCTAGAGTTAGGAATTAGGGCCGATCCTACAGGGCCTTGGGCCTAAACGAGCCGGCCCGTTTAGGCCCGAGTCCCAAATTTCCACTATTTTCTCAGGCTCGGCCCTCGAGAGGTCGGGCCTAGGGCCGGCCAGCGGGTCTGAGGCCTGTTTAGCTTCTTTTTTTAAAATACAACATTAATTTTAGCACCAATACAATTCCCTTACTCAAAACATAGAAAGTCATATCTAATTATTTAAATAACTACATCGACAATAATAAATACTTTAAAGGTCTTAAACTTAAGTTCACAAATCATACAATATAAACTTCTTTTTTCATCACTATCTCCAATTTTAAGGACAATTGAATTTAACTGAGCTTCATTAGGAATTGGTTTAGAAGGCTCTACTTTAGAGAGATAAAAAATATCAAGTATTTCTCCGTAACACCACCACCACCATCATTTTCGGTCTTTGGCAAAGTTGGACATGAAAATTGTTTTCAGTAGTAGTCACATAATTTATAATTAGAAGTAAGAAGATGTTTAAATCTTATTAATGTAATAAATAAAATGATAGAATAAGGGTTTACATTCATTCCCCAATTTTACAGTTTGACACCTAAGTTTGTTGGTCATAGATCAGCCCGCGGGTCATTGATCGGCCCATAGGTCACATGTATGTTTAACATATTTTCACTTTATTCAAATAGATCAAGTTAAAACAATATATTTTTAATTTTGGTCTTTAAAAAGTAGTTTATATGTGGCAAATAACATAATAAGTTTGATATTAAAATTGGAAAGAATAAAAATTCAATGAGTGAAAATATGTATGTGTCTTGTGTTTGTCTTTATATAGCATATACAATAACTAAAAATAAGTATTTGAATTGAAAAGATTTCTTTTACAATTTGAAGGAAAAGAGGAAGTTGTTATAATATAATACATTAGATAAACGGTAAAAAAAATATAAGAAGAATAAAGAATGTTTAAAGTAAAAAAAAAAAAGTTGGAGGGCCTAAACGGGCTGGCCATTTGAAGCCCTCGGCCCTACAAGGCCAGCCTTTTTAGGCCCGATTCCCTTTTTTGATACTAAATTATAGGCCCGATACTCGATTTAAACGAGCTTAATCGGACCAGCCCGACGGACTCGGCTCATTTTCCCGACTCTATGTGTATCGAGAGGGTCTCATGGCTAGTACTAAAATTTTTTCAAGAAGTCTATTGTCCAAAAAGATTAGTCACTGTTACTGGGGATTGATATTTTGGGATTAAATAAAAACTTAAACCAATAGATATATTATGTTATTTTTTTTATATGTACTATGGAGATGCGTTTGTGAGCGTGTATTACTATTATTCAATAATATAATTAATTAAGAATGTACTACCAGAGTGGTTAATAAAATATATACTATCAGCAATATAATCATTATAATTTTTATTCACCCAAAGTTATAATTATAGCCATTTTTTGGGTCAAAATAATTGTAACCAGTTCGAAAATTCAAATGTTAAGTTAGACGTCATACTATTTTAATTTTGAATTATCAAATAAAATATAATTTGTAATTTTGAATTTTAAACATACTTATAGAAAGAATTATACATTACTCACCAACAGAGTTATTACAAACTTTCCATGATTGTATTCTTAGTTTCCTCCTAATTGGACAAAATATTATCAGCCAATTAATTTGATGCACTATAATGAATATATTTATAAAGAATTTGATGTAATATATTTTATTCAATAAAATACTAGGACCATAGTTGGTTTTAATTTAATTTTATATAATATAATGATTATATATCTATGCACAAACGTTGAGTATATTTAATTGAGCAGGTTTAGATAAAATTATTTGAACTTGCAAATAAAGTATTTGCTTAGCTGTATGTTGACCAACTAGATGAACAATAATATACAATTTTAAACTCAGAAGGACACTCCTTTAGCTTTAGACATAAATAAATGAACTTGTAGGGCATGTTTGGATTAATATTGAAAGTTATTTTTCCAAATGTACTGTTTACGAAGTAAGTACGTGAGATGAGTTTTATCTCGACTTGCATGAACATGATTTTTTAACGTTTTAACAAACAGGCACATATATATAAAGGAAATTCTTAGGTTATATTTTTGAGAAATATTTGTATACTCTCATAGTGTTATGTCATCTATATTCTCTACAATGAAAATGCTTTAAGTCCTTTTTGTTGTGGGTCCCACAAATTTTTATTATAATATACTATTGAGAAAGATAATTAAGAGAAATTTGTAAGATATAAGATTTAGAAGAAATGACAATTAAAATATTTTTATTGAAAAAAATATGGATGATGTGACACTTCATGAGTATGCAAGTATTTCTTCAAATTTTTATACATCTACTATGTTTAGTTTTCTAATTACATGTGCACACGTTATTATTTAACGTGTGATTAGAGAATATGATATGATGGTTATAAGAAACTTGACATAAGTATTTTATACATGTACATACAATCTCAAACAAAATATTGTGTATTTGAATGATTATTTGTAAAATATTTAATCGTGTAAGATTGTTATTTAAGTTTAACATGCCATGATGCCAAAATACGCGTTATTATGAGATTATTAAATATAATTAAAATCCCAGTGTGCGAATTTAATTTTAATATTTTAGGTTTAATAATAAAATAACATGGTCAAACCGATAGCAGCGTATTATATTTGCGTTCATGAATACGAAGGCTCACTCTAAATTACGTTATCCTTATTTTATTTTATTTTAAAAAAAAGTTCTTGCTTTGGTTATGGGACAAGACTATAATTAAACATAAACTTGTATTAATAAGGTATTAAAAACGAGACTGGTCAATAAATTTGGGTTAATGTTCAGTGATTTAAATCAGGGTCAACTCATAATTATATTGGTCATTTAAAATATATATAATTTAATTAAAATAAATAAAAGTGTTTATATATCTCGTTTAAAAGAGTAATATTTAAATAAAAATGCATTAATTCAAAAAATAAATAGGATTTTGATAAATACAATGTAATGCTATTTTTTTCCTCTCTTTTTCCCCTTTAGAGAGTCAAAATGAAGAAAGAAATACAGGAAATCCAAGACAATAACTAAACTGTTTTATTTCATGGAGTAAAAGTTCAAAATTACCTATGACTTCTTACTCAAAGCACCTTAAGCATCCTATATTTTTTAGAGGCGTAAAAATACCTATGAACATTTAAAATATGAGTAAAAATATCATAACCATTAAATATAATCTAATATCATTACTTTTTGTGGTGAGAATCACATTATTTTTATATATTCATACATAGAGTGCTGTGTTATGTTATATTTAACAATTGTGACATTTTTGCAACTATTTTGAATACTCATGTATATTTTTGCATCTCCAAAAAAATGAATATGGTTATAAAAACACTTTGGGAAAAAGTTCATGAATATTGTTACACCTTAACCCTATTTTAAAAATATTGAAAAATACTTATTTATCAATTGTTAGAATATTCTGAGAAAAATTAAAATTGACTTAAGTTATTTTAAGTATTTTATATTTTTCTTTGTCGTGATACCTGGTCTCAATCGCAAATGATTCACATTTAAATAATGTGCATCAAAATAATAGATAAACGATTCGTTCCTAAGTCCAAATATCAATAATCAATAAATAACTAAAGCTAAGTGCAAACTACTGTTGGTCTAATATTTAGTTCATATTGATGTTGATGATAATAATATTAATATAAAATATAAAATTTATAATAATTTATATTATTTGTTAATTATAAAAGATTAAGGTGCAAATTTGTGCGGAAAGTTTTTTCTCAAAATGCCTTCTTCAATAATTGTTTTTTGATCCAATCCGGAGGGATCAATAGAAAAGTCAAATCTCTTATAATACATCAAATATGGTTGTCCTATATGTTTATTTATGGGCAATATTGTCCTAGATGTTTCAAAGAGGTGTAATATTACATCATTCAGTTAAAAAATAAACGTTGACCATTAAAAGGTAGATGTTGTTCGTAAAATTTTTAATAGCATGTGGTAACATTGCTCCATTTAAAAACTTTCATAGCAACATTACTCCAAACAAAACTTTCATGGCAATAATGCTATTAAGAAAAAAAATTTAGGAAAAATTTATACTTCCCAACTATAAATAATGAATCATTGTGTGGTTATCGTAACATTAAAATCTAACCTTGGTGGGTGGGTCATATGTAGGATGAATCAATCTTGTGGTTGAGTAGAAGAGTTTTGGATAAATTGATCAACCTGAATCACATTTTTTCCTCTTAATGTGTCTGAATTAAGAAAAAAAATGGCAATAAATTATATTTTTGTTTTAATAACTCTGTTTTATTGGACTGTGTGTAGTTTATACAATAAAATTATATTTATTTGTGGCTTAATACCTTTTTTATTTAAATAGTATTCTTTTCGAGACTATGGATGAATATTTTTGTATATTTTAGGGTTAAAATGCAGAAATATCTATATACTTTTCTCAAATGTGCACCTGACATCGAATACTTTGCTTGGATGTAAAAATGCATATGAACTTTTGATTATAGGAAAAAAGTGCCACCACCGTAATAGACGGTGTTTTTTTTATTTGAAAAAACTCTCTCCCCCTTTCCCACTATCTTCACCATCCCCCCTTTCTCCCTCTCTCTCCATCGCCTTCTTTCCCAACCCCTCTACCCCTCTCTCTATCCTTCCCATTAGGTTTGTTTCAAAAAAATCCGATCTAGGTAAATTCGATCCAATCAATCAAGCCTAATCCGGATCAACCTGGAAAAAGCCAACCCAACCAAATAAATGGATTAGACTAGATTGGGTTGGTCATTGAGTTAGACCGAATTTCGAGCTGGGATTTCAAAACGTATGGACTAGTCTGGTCTGACTTTACTTTACTTTTAAAAAATATATTTCCCTTTTCACCAAATCCCTTATACTCCCCATTCTCTCTCTTCCATTCCAATGTGCCTCCTTCATCTCACTCACCTCCACCATTGCCTCTCCTTTTCTACTCCATATAGCATCATTCCTTGTCCCTCTCTCACAATCTCTTTGGTTGCTTCCACTTCCTTCTTAAGATTATTGAAAAATCCGAAAAAATCTGTGATAGGAAGCCATGGATGTAAGCTTTCATATATGTGATTGGAAGGTATGGATCTAAGCTTGAGACGAGACGAGACTGATTAGTGATGATATAGTGACCTTGCAATATCCAGATCTATGCTTTTGGTTTGTCCTCACCATGAATATATGCTTCTTCCTCCCTCATCTTTGATTTGCCATTCATATATGATGAATGTGCTTCTTCTGATCTCCCTTCCCAAAGAAACCCATCGCCTTGTTGCTCTCTTTTCTCTTTAATGAATTGGGTGATAACTGCTAGCTTGCCACTGGTCAAGGTTAAGATTAAATAAAAATCACTACTATTTGGTGAACCAGTCCCTAACCCGAGAGACCAAACCCAGTCCAGTCTACTGTTGGGCTAGGCTCGGGTTGAACCAGACCAAAGACCACCGTACTTAGCCCTAGCTTATTTTCAGACCAAACCACGGGTTAGGCACTAACACGATCTGGTCTAGTATTTGTTTAGCTCTACTTCCCATACTCTCTATCTCCGCATGGGGTTCGAGCTCCAAGGAAAACACTCATAGGGACATGCTTATATAGAGTGCAAGCTCCTTGAGCTCCTCTGCTTATAAGCATGACTTAGAGTGCGAGTGCTCCAAGTTAAATGCAGTCATATCCACGTTCTCTTGCTCTCGAAGCTTGTCAGTATGAAGCTTGAATCCAAGGAAAGCAATGCCACAAGTTAAGAACACTATGGCAGGAACCTCAAAATCAGGGATGACATTGGTGGCACATAACACATCCACAACAAGCCCGGTGACCATTGTGATTTGGTGTCTGACTTGAGTTTGGACATTGTATCTCTAACATTGGGTTTCTGGTATTCCGTGTGAGAGTCCGAAATGTTAGGTGGATGAAGAGAGGGAGAGTTGGTAGGGTCAATGTGTGGAGGAAGGAGAAGGAAGTGAAGACGTTTTGGGAAGGAAACTGAGGAAGTGAGAGTGGGTGTAAACCTTGATGGTGGGATTAGATGGTGGTTTGACGATAAGGATAGTGATAGTAAGGTGGTCGTGGCGATTGACAAGTAGCTCAGCAAAGTTGACAACGGCCACAAGATAACCCATGGCAGATGAGTGTACAAAAACTAGCTACAAGTTTTAAATGTGGGACACACACAACATAAAATAAACATCGTTTGTCATAATTGACGGTGGTGGCATTTTTGTCCAATTTTCAAAAGTTCATACACATTTTTATACACAAACAAAGTATTTAATGTCAGGTGCACATTTAAAAAAAGTATATGAACATTTTTACCCCTTAACTGTATATTTTAATTAAATTATATTATTTGATCATTAATATAAGGTCATGTTGAGTTTTTTTGAGAAAATTAAAAAATATAAATAAATTACTTAAATTAACTTCAGTTTAACTATAGTTAGACCACCCATCCTTAACTTGACTCACTATGGGCATATTTGCCACATCGTTAGAAAATCACAATCACATAAATCGAGACAGAACTATTCTATATACTTATCTCGTAGATTGTAAATCATGTTGAAAAAGTAACTTTTACCGTTAATTTAAACACTATTTTGATATATGCAATAACCCCTCCCATACCACAATAAATTCTATGTAAAAATACTTTTTATTTGTCAAGATAAATTGTTTTAATGATATATATATTGTTTTAATGTTTATTCAAAAACAACGGATAAATCCTAAAGAAACTGCACAGGGTTTTAGAGGGAAAACTTCAACTGGCTCCCACTTAGACAAAACCTTAAACAAACACTATATAAATAAAATGGTCTTAATCATTTGATTAAGCCGAGGAAGGTCACCTTTATAAGATTGATTATCAATTAATTAATTTAATTAATTAATCTAATAAATTAAGGAAAGAAAAAAATGTGCTTTTCATAAAAGGTAGGAATTGCTTCCAAAATTCCACAAATCACAGTTGTTATCCATCAAGCATCCTGTTCTTGATCTGATGTCCAACAACCCCCACCTTTACCAATTATTTAAAGGTAACAAAATTTTTTTAATAAAATAAGAAGAAGATTAAGAAAAAAAAATCCCAATTGATATCCCAAAATGATCTAATCACTATGAAGTTCCTAAAAACTAGAAAAAAAAAATCCCAATTGATATCCCAAAATGATCTAATCAGTATGAAGTTCCTAAAAACTACTTTGTAAATTGTGATAAAATTTTGTAGCAAAATTACTTAAATAACTTTAATTTAAAATATGAAAAATAAAACGAGAAACAACAGTTTAATAAATAATAAATTTAATTTATTTAATGACAACAATAATTTAAATGGTAACACCTAATTTTACAAAAACTTCTTGTTGAATATAAATGACAATAAAAGTTTAAATAGTAACAAATTAAATTATTAAATAATAATGACAATAAAGGCAACAACAAACCTTAATTCTACTGAGGGGATTAAGTCTTTTCACATAAAATACTTAATTTTAGAATAGTCCTTAAAAAATTAATATTACCCCCAATATTTAATATAAGAGTTAGTTGACTATTTGAAAAGATTAAAAAGGCTAATTAAATTACTTAGTTATAATATATATTCTGAAACATTTATGTATGCTATTAGATTATGTATTATTTTATTAGTCAGATAAATTAATTTAGAGAAAAATAATAAATATATAAGTTAATTAACTTTATTAATTTCTAAAAAAATTTACTGACTCTTATATTAAAGATCAGATGTAATAAATATTAAGTCATTTTGAATTCTTATTTATTATGCTTCAAAAAAAACTTCACATACTTTTTTACTTATCTGAATTCTTATTTTCCATATCCAAGAAATATTCATAGAGTGTACCTAGATTTACAAAAGTCGGTCTTATATTTAGATCAAATTCCTTAGATACATTCCATCAAGTTTTCTAATAACACAAGATCATATTACCTAATTTTTTTTAAATCCTTTGTTATATTTTAAAAAACCATACAATCAGTTTTGAAATTAATTTCTAAGAGAAAAACTTAAAAAATATTGACTATGGATATTTCTGTCATTCCATATACATATGGTCTATTTATAAACTCTTTTTTTCGCTTCTTACTTATCGGGAAAAAAAATATGAACTTAATAACTTCACCTTTTTTTCAAAGACAGCTCTGTGGTAGTGTGGAGCCATCAATAAATATATGCGGAAGGACCTCAAATTTTAGGAATTATTCTAAAATATTTTAGTCCGTTTAATTAAAAATATTAAAATGTTTGGATAAATCATTAACAAGGAAAAATAAAATAAAATTCATCTCTCTCATCCTCTTTGAGTCTGTTTCATATGGTGAGCAAAGGCCGGTGTTAACGGCTTTTCCAACAATTTTTTCCTAAATGTACAGAACGACTTAGGTTTTTAAGGCTTTTTGAGTGAGTGCAACTATTTTTATCTGCGTGTAAAATATTTTTAAAGGTTAATATACAAAAATATTCATAAATTTTATCAAAAATGCATTACAACACCGAATATTTTTTTAGAGGTATAAAAATATTGATGAATAATTCAAAATAGGAACAAGAATGTATAATTGTTAAAATAACCCAACACCATTAAATATGAGTATAGAAAAATAGCATGAGCACACCACAAAAGAAATAGTATTATGTTAAATCTAACGGTTTTGACATTTTTGCATGTATTTTAAATGTTTCTGAATATTTTTTACATTTTTGAAAATTAAATGATGTTGAGTGCACTCTTGATAAAAATTTATGGATATTTTTGCATTTTAATCATATTTTTAGCTATGTGGAAATGCCTTTCATTTTGCACACAGATAAAGATAGACGATGCATAATTGTAAAATAGCTACATCAAGAATGTTGTATTTGAGTTCTTAAACATATTTCATATACTTTTGGGAATAAATTTTGCAATGTGGAATATGGAATATTTCAATAAGCTTTATATTAAGCACAAGCTTTTTCCTCCGTGTTGTGTAAAGTGTACACATTTCTAAATAGGTAATGTTAGGTTTCAACATTAAATTCATTGTCTTCAATTCAAAGGAATTTCCAACAAAATATGTGACTTTTTTTTTTTGTGAGAAATGACCTTAAAATTTGAAAAAAAATACTTTCTCCGATCCATAATATAATACATTTCTAAAAGAGTATATTGGTCATGATATAAGTCACTTAGAGAGTAATAGATGATTATTTATCAATTTTACCCATGCAATTAATGTTTACATGAGAATCATCGTATTGTCTCCTTCAAATCCTCATTTTAGTATGGGTAAAATTGGAAAAAAATATTCAATTTAAGATAAATTTAATGAGTTAACCATCATTTTTTTATTTATAAAAAATTACCATTTCTTATTTATTATGAATTAGTCAAAGTGATTTATATTGTAGACCGGATGGAATAATAATTTAATGATAATTATATAGTACACTTTTTTTTATTAAAAAAAGATTAGTTTTAAATATCACAAGATACAAATAATTATAAATATGGAAGTTTCAATTGAAAACTCTCAATAATGATTGATTTTCAATAATTTGCAATTAGAAATATAGTTTTCTAAATTCATATTTACCCATTTTTTCAACAAAAGGTTTTAAACCTAGTTAGCAATAATAATACTAAAATTATACTATCCTTTAGGTTTAAGTGAATTTAAACATAATGATTCATCTTAGGACCTCATTCGAATGTGACATTATCGAAATATGGTAAGTAGCATAACCGCTAGGGCAACTGGCCGTTAAGTAAAGACACCAAACCCTAATTTATTTTATATTCTATATTGAAATATTAAACACAAATTGCTTTATGTTCAGAATTACATATCTTTTCTATATAAGCCCAATACTATGCTCTATCAATTTTATTTTATTTTTCCGATAATCATATCCATTTGACCATCCTTATGCCTTTTTATTATTTCTCTTTATTTCGCAATCCAAAAAATTTAAGTGGGACACTTTATTTACCAAAGTAAACGAGCAGAGTCCCATTGAGTCAAAATTGTGTGACAATGACAAGCTGGGCCTACTAATAAATATTTCACTGTGTTCTTTTGGTAAATGGTGTGTTCTTAATCTTCACACAATCTTGCTTTGAGGCATTATCATGTTCCTCAGATTGCGCGCAATTTACGCAACAACGATGTCTCAATCACATTTTGCCTTTATATTGTTTGAAGTTCGTGCATGGAGAAATAAATTTAAACTTTACCCAGAAATATGAAAAAGAGAATTGAGGATAGATGGCCATTTATAAAATAATTGGAGAATGAGATTTATATAATATAAAATATTAGTTACGTTTACATAATATAGAAACTTAGTTATATATTGTAAAATGTCAGTTACATAATGCGGAGCTTCAGTTGCATTTGCATTTTTAGAAAATTTTATGCAACTTAATTTCTATGCAACTGACTTTCCATATTATGCAATTGACTTTCCACGTTATGCAGGTCCTATTATCCAATTAATTTGTCAATTGAGGGATTTATCCACAATTCCCCCAATATAAAATCTATATAAATATATTTGGCCCAATTGAGAATAGTTCCCGCGAAGATATATTTTGTACTCGTATTCAAGAATTTATACTTAAGGGTATGTTTGGGAATAACTTTTTAAAGTGAGTTTACACAATCCGAAGTAAGTATGTGAGAAAAGTTTTATCTCGACTTGTGTAAAATTGTTTTTTAAATGATTGCCAAACAAACCCTTAATTTTTCTACTTTAAATGGCTAAAATCTTTTCTACTTTTTTGGCTAAGTGAATGTATCACTTACCAGAGTCATTCTTTTCAAAATTTGAACATTAATTCTTCAGGTTAAAATAAAATAAACATAACTAATCCTTTATATTAGACGGATTGGACTAATGCTTGTTGACATTAATAAAGGTTTCAAGTAAAACATTATATTGATGAAGATTAAGAAAGGGAAAGGAGAAAGGAAAGAGAGGAAGGAATCAAAAAACATCATTGTTAAGTGAGATTTTTTAGGAGTTTGGTGCAATGATATGTGGGTTGGAAGTCAAGCTATGTAATCCATGCTTTTAAAAAATCATGTTGGGCCAACATAAGTTTTTTTTATTTGCTATTTAGCATTCTCTCTAATTATATATATATATATATAAGATAAATAATTGAATTATACACGTGAAAGAAGTTGATTAAAATTGGTTAAAAATAATAAACATACAAAAAAAATGTTATATTGCAATAATATACTTATTTATAGAAAAAGAAGTGAATAAGAGACAACACATTGGAAAAAAGAGCCTTGTTGGGAGATAATTAATAGAGTGATATAACATGTGATTAACCAGAGTAAGAATTAAAAAAAATAGTTAAAATTTCAGACATCCTTTTATGTATCTTGTAATCATAGCACACCAAAAAAATTTATATCATATATTATATCTAGAATTAAAGGAAGTACGTGTTTTATTAAGTGAATTTTTTTTATCTGAATTATTAAGTGAAATTCAAGTATTACCAAATCTAAATAGAATAGCTTGTCTAGAATGTATGAATTTTTTCCCCATATATCATATACGAACTTATAACCATATTTAAACACTAGTATTAAATTTCTTATGCTCAACCTGAACTTGATTGGCTCCTAAATTTTAAGGATGGGGAAATTATAATAATACAGACATTCACCAGGTTGATTATAATAATGTTTATCATAATTATAGGTTGTCTAATTAAATATTAAGAAAGAGAGAAATAAAGGAATAATTTTTTTTAAAAAAAAAGAGTAAAAGCACCAAAATTATTAATAGATCATTTGCAAATTTCATGATTTATTTCTTAGTTTATTGATAAAGTTGAATTGATCTCACGATACATCCATTTTCATCTTGTGATTGCAATTTCTTCATGTCTTATAATTGGAATTTAAGAGTATGTTTGGTAAGATGAAAGTAATATATATATATATATATATATGTATATAAGAAATAAAAAGGGAGTCAATATAATTAACACTTAGATTTTTTAGATTTTTCAGTGAATTTCTTTGCACTAGCTATTCATTTTGAAGAGACATGCCACAAATCTTTCAATCCAAAAATGAATGGAATGTTACTGTTAACTTTGGAGAGGGAAAAAAAAGATGAATTTACCCTTCACATGATTTTTTATTCCACCCGAAATCTAAGCAAAGTAAATATTTGTTTTGCTTTTCATACCTTTTTTTTTAATTTATATGTCCATATGATTGGATCATATTTCAGCATTATCAAATTCAATTGAGGGTAATTTTAGAAAATACGTTTTCTGTATTGATACATACTCAATTTAAAACCTTATGTATAAACAGCTAAAATCCATTTAATTATAATATTTATTTGGAGTACTTTTCATGTCTACTGAGAGCAGAATTTCAATTTATAGAATTTCACTTCATAAAAATTTTCATGAAATTAAGTTTTATAATTCATGACAAAAGATAATAACAAATGTGAGATTAAATTAGTTCAGATAAAAAAATTTCAAATTATTGAGGAATGGTCATTGGTGCCTCAATTTAACAAAACCTTTAAGAGATGATAGTGATAATAGAGTCTTTGATTTTAACAAGTGTATGTTGCTAATGCATTATATTCCCTTGGTTTTAAAATTTTTTTGATTGGTGCACTGAATTAATTCAATTAATTAATTAGGTTTAGTTGGTGCACAAATGATGGATTATATATTTGTTGGCTTTGGTCATTTAATGCTATGGCACCAAACAACTTATTCCCTTCTGAATATAAATCATTTTGAATCACTTTATCAGAATTAAGAAGTAACGGCTAACTTTTAATGAAATGTGTTTGAAATAAAAAAAAATTCAACTTGTGATTATTTAAATATCTCTCACCTCTCTTGTCTTTCTTGATATCTCATGTGTACCATCAATAAATAGAGTAAAAATAAAAGTTGGTAATTAAAAACCCTCTAGATAATATATATCGTGTTAATGATTTCTTTTAAAAGACGCCATATATTTTAGATAGAAAAAAGTGGATTACGGATCTACTTCAACATTTAATCTCAATAACACCACCCTACACTTATAATTTAGCTGTAATTCATTTATAAAATTAATTTAAAAAGGTAACGGTAGTTTATTAGGGAACTGATTTTATGTTCATAATTGACTTTTGCATATATATATATATAGACACACACACACATGTATGCATGTACACACACATGAGGGTTTGAATATTTTTTTTAAAAAACCATGATTTTAACTTTTATAATGTCATTTAGCTTTTTATAAAAAAAAAAAGTGAATCTAAACAGGCACATACCACAATCTTCCCATTCTTATTTGAAGTCTTTGCAAGAAACCTTTTTATTTTTCAATTTAGTTATTAATGAGCAAACTAATAAAGGATTTATATATACTTGGCAAAAGATAGATTGACTAAGAAATAGAAAAATTCTTATCTCAATTATTTAGTATTTTTATTTAGTAAATAATAATAATAATAATAATAATAATAATAATATTAATAATAATAATAATAATAAGATTCCATCTTAGCCATTTGTTTCAAGCTCATGATTATGCCATGTTGCCTAAGGAATAATGGATTCAATATGAATATGAATTTTATTTTCTGGATGACATGACATGGCACTGTGAATTAAAAATAAATATATATCGGATGGACTCTTATCACTTTTTACTGAATTAAAATCTCCAAATTAAGGAATAGAAGATAATTTTGAAATTACAAAATCTTTAAAATTTTCTTTCATTAAAAAAGGATGACATGAAGGGGAAAAAAAATCTAATCCCTCTCGTTCCATTGTCATGATGGCCATGGAGTTCTGGATTTGTGGTGACTTCTTCTTGAGGTTAAAGCAAAAACTTCCATTCTTTTTTTTTTTCTTGGATTAAGATACAATTTTAACACAAAAAAAAATATAAAATATATTTACTTTTACAACTTTTAAAATTTAATCGTTCTAAAAGCGTCTGACAAAAAATTTTGTTAATAAAGTCGCACGCACCTTAACCCTTTATTTTTAAATTAGGTGA
>QFDD01003575.1:0-13494 GCA_006871305.1 Vachellia collinsii
AAACGACATCTGTTATGCTACAAGAATATTCTGAAGAGCAACAATAATAAATGCTAAACTACATCGTATTGATACAAAGCATTTTATCTCCCTCCTTTTACTTCAACCCCTCTTCCTGTACTAAGAGGAACCGCTGTTACACCAAGTTTATCTCTCAAATTGCAGAATCTGGATTGAGACAAGGCTTTAGTGAGACAGTCGGCTAGCTGAATCTCTGTCGGAACATACTGAACTGAGAGTTTGTGTTGAAGCACTTGATCTCTCACAAAGTGTGCATCAATCTCTATATGTTTTGTCCGGGCATGATGTACTGGATTTGTAGCGATGGCAGCGGCACTAGTGTTGTCACACCAAATAATGGGAGCCCTTTTTGGCTTGATCTTTAGCTCAGATAGCAATGAGCCAATCCAGGATAATTCTGCAGCGGTATTGGATAAGGAATGATATTCAGATTCTGTACTTGAGCGAGAGACAACCCTTTGTTTCTTGGAGGACCAAGCAACTAGAGAGTTTCCAAGGAAGACACAGAAACCTCCTACAGACCTTTTATCATTAGGGCAAGCTGCCCAATCAGCATCAGCAAAAGCAATTAAGTCAAGACATCTGGAAGGTTTCATAAGAATTCCAAGGTTCATAGTTCCTTTCAAGTATCTTAGTACATGTTTCACCGCTGTCCAATGCTCAGTGGTTGGATGAGCCATGTATTGACTGAGCTTCCCTACACTGAAGCTTATGTCAGGTCTAGTATTACAAAGATATTGTAATGCACCAATCACACTTTGATACAACGAAGGATCATCAAGAGGAATACCTCTGTGAAGAGATAAGGATTTCCCAAAAGCCATTGGTGTGGGAACCGAAGCTGCATTACTCATATGAAACCTTTCTAAGATATCCATGATGTATTTCTTTTGACTAAGAAACAAAACATTCCTATTCCTTTGAATTTCAATCCCAAGGAAATAGTGAGCTGACCCCATGTCCTTGAGTGCAAACACACTGTGAAGTTTGTTTATAAACTGACTCAGACTTGAAAAATTGCTGCCTGTTACAAGGATATCATCAACATATACCAAGGTAATCATAATTTGAGTTCTATCAACATAGATGAATAGAGAAGAGTCACTCTTGGAATTAGTAAAACCCCAAGTAAGTAAAGTTTGTTTTAATCTGTCATACCATGCTCTGGGAGCTTGCCTTAAACCATAGATAGCTTTAGATAACTTACAAATGTGCCTGGGCCTTGAGGGATCTATAAATCCCTGAGGTTGTTCCATAAAAACTGTTTCTTTCAAGCAACCATTGAGGAAAGCATTATTGATGTCAAGTTGCCTGATATCCCAACCAAAGGAGACAGCAATAGAAAGGACAATCCTAATCGTAGTGGCTCTGACAACAGGACTAAAAGTTTCATTAAAATCAACACCAGCAGTTTATTGAAATCCTTTAGCTACTAACCTTGCCTTAGGTTTGTCAAGAGTGCCATCTGCTTTGTACTTAGTTTTGAACACCCACTTGCTCTCCACAACATTCCTCTGCCCATGATAAGGTACCAACTGCCAAGTATTATTCTTCAACAGTGCTGCATATTCATCCATCATAGCCTTTTTCCAAAGAGGACTTGCCAAAGCTTCAGAAACATTCTTTGGCTCTAATAAACGATGTTCTGCAGAGCCAATGAAGGGGGTTTTAGGTTTGAAAATCCCACGCTTGCTTCTAGTTTGCATATGATGAATATTATGGTGTAATTGTGAAGGAAGATGAGCCTCAGTATCCATGGGAAGGGAATTAGCTTCGGGTGCTGTGGAAGCATTAAACATTGATACATTAGACAAGAGTCCGGAGTCAGAGAGATCCTGTTCTGGAGAAAAAGAGCCATCTGAAATGGATAGCATTGCAGAAACAGACGGTCCATGGGGGGAGGCAGTTGCATGATGTGAATTAGATAATTTTGGGGAGTCACTTGAGTCTGGAACGGCCTCAGTGGTTCTTGGAGAAGAATTAAACGGTAAGGGACCTGCACTATTTACCGTTTTAACAGAAACAAAGTCATTAGTAGCAGAAGGAATTTGCAAGTGCACTGGAAAATGAGAAGAAGAAATTAATTCATGTTGTGGGGGCTGTTGTAGATTTATAAATCCACTGGCAAAGGGAAATTCTAACTCATTGAACACCACATGCCGAGAGATATACATCCGACTAGTAGAGCTAAGGCATTTATAACCTTTATGAGAACCACTATAGCCCATAAATACACATTTGGTGCTATGAAATTGAAATTTTTGATTCTGAAACGGTCTCAAACAAGGATAACAAGCACACCCAAAAACCTTAAGATAAGTATAATCTGGTTTCTTATGAAAGAGTTGCTGAAATTGGAAACTTCTGAACTCTCATCCCCAATCACTTTGAAGAACCTTAATTGTACAATCAAATTGATTCTCAACCATTTTCTTAAAGTGCACAAAGGCTGTTAAGGCCTCATCTTTGGATTTTAATGGATAGGCCCAGGTGAATCTGCTACAATCATCAAGAAAGCTTATATAATATTTGTGACCACCAGTGGATGACATGGGTGCAAGACCCCATAAATCAGTATGTATTAAATGTAGTGGTTTAGCAGCCCTTGAGTCCGAGAGAGCAAAAGGTAATCTGTGAGATTTACCTAATTGGCAAGAGTCACAAAAACTGAAGGCATCTTTATTAACATGAGTGGAAACTTCACAATCTTTCAACACTTGACTCAAAATTGCACCACTAGGATGACCAAGTTTCCTATGCCAAGACTCTAAAACTGAAAGTAAAACATGACATTGACTCTTAGACTGCGATAAAACAGAACCAGAGGCTACAGGAACTGGCTGAGAAGAATCCCCTAGTCTGTACATGCCAATACTTGGTTCTCCATGCACCAAAACCTTGTCAGAGTGCAGATCCTTCACAAAACATCCATGTGAGTAAAAGGAGACATACACTTCATTATCTTCGGTTAATTTCTTAACACTCAATAGATTCTTTATAATTTGAGGAACAACTAGAACATTATTCAGCTCAAGATGCTTAGTATCAGCATAAGGTAAAACTGAGTTCCCAGTGTTTGTAACATGCAACGGTTTACCATCACCAATCAAAATACGCTGATTACCTGAGGAATCATCCTTGGGTTCAATACAGGCAGAGTCGGAGGTGATATGGTGAGTAGCACCACTGTCAAAGTACCAAGTAGGATCAACCACGGTTTCATTTGTCGCAGTGAAAGCAGAGGCTGAAGAGCGGCTAGAATTCTGGGCTTCAGGGTCGTCATAATCTTTATCATAACGCCTATAGCAAGTCCAAACTTCATGTCCAACCCTCTCACACAGCTGACATTTGGGCTTATCGTGAGTCTCAGATTTGGATTCTTGAGACCAAGCATGAGGAGCGCTACGGGTGCCACGATCTCGTCCTCTGTAGTGACGACCCTTCCAAGTACCACGACTAGGAACTCACTGTTCCTGTGCAACAGACTTCATAGCAACATTAGCCATTGCAGTAGAGATAGAGGAAACAGAGGCAGCATGAAGTTGCTCTAAACGAGCTTCAAATGTTAAGAGTTTTAGGTGCATTTCAGACCATGAGAGATCAGTTTTGTCAGACAGATAAACCACCAAAGGATTATAGTCCCCATCTAAATCGGAAAGAACCTGAGAAATTAACTCATCAGAGGAAATAGGATTTCCGGCGAGTAGCGACTTATCAAACAGGTCCTTCATTTTTGATAGATATTCATCCATCTTCAACGCCCCTTTTCTGCAACGTTGGAACTCATATTTCAGCAGCTGAACCCGTGCCTTAGTGTTTACACCGGCTAGACTCTTCACAGCAACCCACAACTCACGGGAGGTTCGACATTGGGTCATCTGAGAGGCAATAGACACAGTCGTCATACTGTATAGCCAACCGAGTAAAATCTGGTTAGTGACCGTCCATTCATCATATTCCGGATTGGGGATCACGTTAGCCGACGCGTCTAAAGTATACTCCGGAGGAACGGCCTTGGTGCCGGAAATTAAACCATCGAGACGGTGTCCTCTTATCACCGGCAGGAGGAGAGATTCCCAAACAAGAAAGTTGGTCCCATCGAACTTCAGAGAGCTGACTTGGTTGAGAGAGTTGAGTAATGGAACAGATTTTGTCACAAACAGAGGTGAGGGGGAAGGAAGCTTAGCGAAAAGATTCGGAGGTAATTGGTGAGGAGATGGAGTGACAATAGAGTGAGGTGCTGGATAAGGCAGAGGAGTGGGGTCGGAAGAGGTAGTGACGCTTGTGTGGGGTATTTGGTTAGGAGAGGACTGAAGCTCAACTGAGGGGTTAGGGTTTGACGGCGACTGGTTAGTGTGGGAGGAAGAATTTTCTGCAGAGGAAGAAGACGACATGGTGACGCTTGTCAAGCTCGCTCTGATACCAAGATAAACTAAGGAATTGAATAATGCTTGATGGGAATGATCTCACGTCCCACAGCTCCTCATTATTTATTTATAGAAGGTAGTGAGATGGAAGATAGTGGGATACAGCTCGTCAAGGTAGTGCATGGTTACAAATGGAGAAACGACATCTATTATGCTACAAGAATATTCTGAAGAGCAACAATAATAAATGCTAAACTACATCGTATTGATACAAAGCATTTTATCTGCCAATAAGGAACCTTGGACGGGTGCGCATTTATGTGTCTGGATTGTTTTTTCAAAGTTAATATTACGGTATTTCTTAAAAAACATGAGTTTTGTCTAGATTTAATTCAAAACACATTCTAAAAGCTAAAGTTTTTTTTTTTTGTGAACAACTTGCTAAGCTCATGAGATTAACATGACGTACAAGGGATACTAGTACCCTCAATGTCCTCTCTTACAAGCAAATTAACACAATCTCGAGGTATCCTTCAAATGATCTTTAGATGGGAAAGATCATTACTCAGGTTTGCTAACATGTCAACACATCTGTTAGCTTCTTGGTATACATGTCTCACTTTTACTTATTAATCCCATGTCAACATTTCCTTGAGTTGTTGACTTAGTAAACGGCATTCGTTTATATTTCGTTTATTATTGATCTTGTTCACCACCCGTAGTGCATCAACTTCCACTTCCTTGAAACCCATTTCCCATGCAAGTCAAAGCCCTTCTACTATCCCCCCATACTTTCGTTGATTTCGCGCTACAAGGACCAAGTCTCATGGAAAACCCACAAAGTCATCCTCCTTGATCTCCTTTAATGATGCCTTCACACCTGACTGCTGTTCCTCTTATCAGCATTTCATCTGTGTTCACCTTGCACCAACCCTTCTTTGGTATTTGCCATTCAACAAGGTGGATTTCTGACATTAGGACACTATATTGTTGTTGTTCTTTCAACCCTTATCGCCGGCCAGATGTTGATTATGCCCTCAACAATACTTTTATTTGAATTAGCAGTGGAAATTACCTTTCTAAAAAAATACAATATATAAAGTAAGTATATGAGGGGGTTTTATCTCAATACATGTGAGCTTCTTTTTGCAACACGATACAAACAGATGTAATGTGAGTTTGCTCATAACTGCGAGAAATATCATTCCCCTCGGTGAACTTCAGTAAATCTCCCTTGACAATCATGAACTATGAAGTTGGTACAGAACAAATTTTCATAAAACCTGTCTTGCCACAGAAGTTGGTCAACCATTTTTGCAATTTCTGTTCCGTTCGAATGTAAATTTCTTCTCTCTTTTAACAAAATAAAAAGCCATCCTATGCATAAATTGATATTCAACGTTAAAATATCTAGTACCGCTACTTGAGTTTGAATCCTTCATGAAATGATGGCTCAAAGATGAACAAACTATTATACATGGTTACCTTTACTTTGCTGTCTACAGCCGTACAGCGACACTACTAAAAATCGAACGAAGTCAAAATCCCACCGAAATTTAGTGCAATGACCACGAGGCCAGTGCAGACAACCACAAAGATCCCAGTTCCAGGGCTATATTCGTCATTCCGACAAGTAACTTCTTAAACACCCCGCGAGTACCAACAAATAGCAATCATGCGTGGGACCAGAGTCTTTCTCAATTCTGATCACTTAGCCTTCTGAAAGGACCAAAGGAAAATTCAAAATTAAGTTTTTCTCAGCACATCACCATCTCTGGATCCGATTTCAATCATCACGTGGAGATCCAACCCGGAAAGTAAACGGGTCCTGTCATAGGACGCCACATCAATTCAAAAAAATGAAGGCCACGGTGCTAACATGCCCCAACCGGCACGGACAAATCACGTTCCTCCACGTGTCCAACGCTTTACCAGTACACAGCCTTTCTTACTTACGTGGGATCTCCCTCTTGTGCTCGTCAGAACCTGTTCCTCAAATTCCCAGTCCTCCCGTCACTCGCTCTTCGCTCCTGCCGTTCCCGGATCCGGCGGAGCGTTCGAAGATTCGAAGTCAAAGCCAGGATTGACAATTCTGTTAAAAGATTCTTCGGATACAATGGGAAATTCTAATTTCGAAGTCTAGATAGTTACTCCACAGAAGTTTCCCCGGACAATGGAGCTTGGAATCGCCGGTTCTTTGATCCGGTGGTTCTGATATTGATCATGTCCGATCGGGTCACCTAGCTTAGATTGATCTCGAGGAAGCGGAGATTTGTTCTTAAGCTTCCGGTTTCATGACATATTCCGTTCCAGTTTTATTGTCTAGCAATATCAGATTAGATATCTGTTGGAATTTTTGGCTTTTGTCTTCTGCACTTCTTTGTGTTGCAGAAGTGTGAGTTTCATCTTCATCTTTGGTTGGAAGGATGTCGTCCAAAGTCGTGTATGAAGGCTGGATGGTACGGTATGGCCGAAGAAAGATCGGCCGATCGTTCATCCACATGAGGTACTTTGTGCTTGAGTCCCGCCTTCTCGCGTACTACAAGAGAAAACCACAGGATAATCGGGTAATTTGACCATTTTTCTGAAGTCTGTTCTTCAAATTTTTTGCTGTTCTGTTAATTTTGCTGAAATATCGGTTTATGGTACTTACCGCTCTTCACTTTCCAGAGTAACTCCTCTTCGGGACTTTCAGATAAGAAATGACAAGTTGTTAGAATCCTTGCATGTATGCAGATAGAAAATGGGGCTTCTTTTTTGGCTTTTTGGTTTTGGTTTTAATTTTAAGAACATAATGATAATGAATTAATGATGGGCTTGCCTCTAAACTGTTCCAAGGTCTACTTTCAAAACGTTCTTCTTCGTCTTTTTGTATTCCTAACTGTTCTCCTGTCAAAACTTTTCTGGGACAGGGGAGGGTGTTGGAGAAGCTGGCTACAATGTTAGAGACTAATTCTTTGTCTCTGCTTTATTAGGTTCCAATCAAAACACTGTTGATTGATGGTAACTGTAGAGTGGAGGATAGAGGCTTGAAGACTCATCATGGACACGTGAGTTAGCAACGATTTTAGTACTTGTCTTTTTGACCCTCTATGTATGTAATTTCCACCTCTTCTGTGCAGATGGTTTATGTTTTGTCTGTTTACAATAAGAAAGAAAAGTACCATCGGATGACAGTGAGTTTATTTTTCTACTATTCATTCAACCAACATATGTTTACACTCATGCCTTCTGTGTTATGCGAATGTTTATTAGTTGGGTTCTAATTGTAGATGGCGGCATTCAACATTCAAGAGGCACTAACCTGGAAGGAAAAAATAGAGTATGTAATTGATCAGGTATGTTCCATCAATTTGCATGATCTTAATGTGCTTTCTAAACAATATTCATATCTCTACCTGTTTGTTAGGTTCTATATCTCCCTTAGACATATTGGCTTTCAAATTAAAAGAAATTTCTTAATGCATGACTGATATGATTGGTTTGTCATTTTAATAAACAATCTCACTCTTGAACATTTAATCTGTGTAGCATCAGGGAGCACAACCTGCAAATGGCAACAAATATGTTTCTTTTGAGTACAAATCTGGGACAGATGACGGGAACATAACTTCTTTCTCAGACCACGAAAGCCCGTTAGTATTTTTTAGGCTTTCTCTTTTCACTTGAATAACGAAGGGTGCAACTTAAAATGATTACCTACAGTCTGAATATTTATGGCATATGTTGTGATTTAAATTATGTCCATCTCCTTTAGATTTTGTTGTCTTAATCTGATATTCATTCTTTGGAGATGCAACCATAAGAGGACATTTGGCACATGATTTATAATGATTTGGTTGTCTTTAAGATTTTTCTTAAATATCTCCATCCTTAAGTTATTTGGGGGATTTATATTATTTGTATCCTTCTACGAGTTCATGATATCAATTTTATTTTATAACTCTTCTGATTCAGTGTTCAGGAGGATGATCTAGTGGCACATCCCAATTTGTTAAGGAGGACAACAATTGGAAATGGTCTGATTTATTTGCCTTTTAACTTGTTGGATTAAATTTACTTTGCTGAAATCTGTATTTAAACCTTTTATTTTGTGATATACAGGTCCTCCGGAATCAGTTTTTGACTGGACACGGGAAATAGACTCTGCTTTGTCAAATCAAACTAGCAATAACCAAGCACTTTCAAGGAGGCATTGGCGTCTTTTACAATGCCAAAACGGTTAGCTACATTTGGTCACAGTGTTTCATCATTAGCTATGCTTGAGAACCGAAAAGTTATCCAAGGATCTATTATGGTGCTTCAATGTTTGACTATTCTTTTATTTACAAATCGATTGATGTCTTGACCTTCTGTGTTGGCAGGACTTCGTATCTTTGAAGAACTTCTTGAAGTTGATTACCTTGTATGGACTCTTTCTGTCCACTTCCATTGAATTGTAGGATTTTACCATTTCATTGGATATCTTGGTTGAACACAATCATCATCAATTTACATTTTATTTGCAGCCCAGGAGCTGTAGTAGAGCAATGAAGGCAGTCGGAGTTGTGGAGGCTACTTGTGAAGAAATTTTTGAGCTTGTGATGAGCATGGATGGATCACGATTTGAGTAGGTGTTCTGCATATTTATGTTGGGTTATCTGCCTGGTTGCTGCAGTTTGACAAATTGTGGTATTCCTTTATTTTTTGGAGTAATATTACCATAGAGTGATTATTGATTGTAGCTTAAAATGTTACAAGAGTGCCAAACTTTTGAATTCCTAAACGTCATGAAATGTTGAGATTGAGAGATGGTCGAAGGAGAGACAATGCTTTGATGAACAATTCAGCTATATAATAAGCATATTTTGAATAATTTAATGGGTTACAAGGTTGGCTGTCCCATTTGTTATTTGATTTCTTAGTAGCTACTGCTCTTGGAAAAGTTGTATGGACAGGTATCTTATGTGCTTTAAATATGATACTCCCTCATATATTTCCCTTGATATAGTTATTAATTTCCTTGAATAATTTTTCATATTGCTTAGAAATGCTTAAGCTTTGAAGCCTTGTACCTTGTGCCAGTACAGCTGTACTGCTTACACAGGTCAAGCATCCCTTTTATCTGTGGTTGTGTTAAGAAAATGAATGAAATGATCTTTTCTTTTTTCTTTTTAATTCAGCTCCAGATATTTTATGACCCGTTATTTTTATGTTGAGAAATTTTGTGGTCTCATGATTTTTGTGCACCTGTAGATGGGATTGCAGTTTCCATGATGGTAGCTTGGTCGAGGAGGTGGATGGACACACAGCAGTTCTTTATCATAGACTTCAGCTGGATTGGTTTCCGATGTAAACCTAATCTACATTTTCTTCTTCTTTCTAATATGTTGAATTTGTAGAGTATACAAGAGTAAACAAAGTCTAATATTTGTGTACCTGATTTGAAATTTCTCTTCTGCACAGACTACAATATTTTGAATTCTTCCCCTCCCAAGGCAGAATCACATAATACTTTTTGATAGTTTTCTTAACGCATATAAAGTGTAATCTTAGAATATATTATATATGTTCTTGGATGCCAAGCATGTTAAACACAATGAACTTATTATTATTGATTACAATATTTTCTATAATTGGGCTAAGCTGGATTTTTTTCCTTCTGAATTGGAACCGGGCCTGAAAACCTAAATTTGATTTAGGCCCAAATATTTGGCACTTTGATTAGCTTTAGTGCTAATTGTTTCAATTCTGGACAATTATATGTGTATTCCCCATCAAAGTACCAGTTACTGTTTAGTTATAATATGAGTTAGGATTTCTAATTTGTTTTTTTGCAAGGTAACGTCTTTTGCTTTATCACTTGTATGCTCAATGTCTTTATTATGGCAGGTTTGTGTGGCCCCGTGATCTTTGCTATGTACGCTATTGGCGCCGAAATGATGATGGAAGTTATGGTAGGTAACTTGCTATTTTTATTTAAAATTGCTCAATCTGTTCTGAAAGTTTGCACTACTGGTTCGTCTTTTTGTAGTTGTCTTATTTCGTTCTAGGGAGCATGTGAACTGTGGTCCACAACCAGGATATGTCCGAGCCAATATTGAGAGTAAGATTATTCTTTTTGACATACATATGAAGAGTCTATATGTTAAAGCCTATAGTTCTTTTCCCTCCTGGAATGGTGGAACTTATTCATTTTGATTTATTTATTAAATCTTAACAACCATACATCTTATCGCTGCTTATAGTCTTGAGATAGGAATGGTTGATCAGTTGGAAAATGTATGCAAGAGCTACTAAGCTGCCTAGGGTGTGCTGCTTAGCCTTTGTATTTGTCACATGTGGGAGATTGAATTTTCCCTTTCCGACTTGATTGAGATGTCTGATACATTGCCTCATTTGAAGATATTCGTATGAAACATGGGTGTTTCAGTCTTGTTGCTGCAATCTTCATGCATTAGCTGGGCCCATGGTACATGTTGACCAAGGGTGGCCAATAAAACTGATTTATTTTGTTCTGTGCCAAGAATTCAAACAATGAGTTTAGCCCTATCCAATAAATATTTGTAGAATTCTCCAAGAAGGTCATTTCTCCTAGTTTAGGGACGTGGGTCATTGATTCTCCTGTGATTCAACTGAAGTGACAGATTTTTTATTTGTTTGGGGTGGGGGTCCATTTGAAGTAACGCTTGATTATTGTGATAACTTGATGACTTATGATTTAAATGTGCTTAATCGGACGCACTTAAAATTTGATACTTAACTAATTTATGCCTCTCTTTTTGAAGAAAATAAGTTGTCTCCATTGATTGATTCATAGCATGCAAGATCCTACTTCAAATGTATGCCAAATTTATTTTTAGGCTTAAGAACTGTTTACTTCAGGTGGAGGATTTAATATTTCCCCTTTAAAATCTCGAAATGGGAGGCCAAGGACTCAAGTTCAGCATCTTATGCAGATTGATCTTAAGGGATGGGGTGTGGGTTACATGTCATCTTTTCAGCAACATTGTCTCCTTCAGATTCTAAATAGTGTTGCTGGTGAGTTATTTCCAACAACATGCGCTCTTTGAAATTTTCTTTTGGATCGTTAATGCTATTTCTTTCCTCATCATAGCTTCACTTGCTGATTAGTTATTTCCAACATTATGTATGCTTTAGTGTTGCTGGCATTTTTTGTCTCTCTTTTTTAGCTGAAGGTTTGAGGATTTAGTGATGAAATTGTTGGCAGTAGTTTTTCACTGTGGAATTGGATTTACGGGCATCATATGCTAAGAAAATATGGTTGAGTTGGATTAATCATAGGTTTCTGTTTTCTATGAAAGCATAAATTCCTTCCTTATCACAAGAATGGATCTGCAGATGTTTTTGTCTATAGTCCATAATAGTGGCTTACGTTTAAGATTTGGGTGAGTTATATTTCCCATTGCCCCGATATTTTCATGGTAATGATATCTTGAATTTGTTGTCTGTCACTAACTGTAATGAGCCATTGGGGCATGTTTTGATCATACACTATACGATCTGTCAACATGCAAATACTGTTTGTCCTGCAAAATATTGATGTTGTCCTTTTCTTTCTTTCTTTTGAACAGGTTTACGTGAGTGGTTTTCCCAAACAGATGAAAGGAATGCTCCTCCACGAATCCCTGTTATGGTCAATATGTCCTCAACATCCATTTCTTCAAAGAACACTCCCAAGGCCCATGATTCTTCTGTTCATCCAACCTCTGTGGATCAAATGAATGCTGCCAGCAGAAATTCTGTCATGTTGGATGAATACTCTGATGAAGATGAAGATTTTCAAATTGCAGAATCTGAACAAGAGGTTTTATTTGCATTCTCACCAATCTCACCTCTATGATTTTGGCACAAGCTTCATAAATTCTAAGCATGTCTATTTTAATATTTCAGGCATATGTAAGTGGGATTGAGAATGATGTCAAAAGAACAGGTGGCCACTTACTATAATTTCTTTTTTGGAATTATTATAATCATAAACATGTACATCTGCACAGAGACAGCCAACACCAGGGAATGGAGGAAATCTAATATATATATATTTTTTTAAAAAAACTGAAGCTGCTGTGGAAGAAGAACCAGCAACTGAAATTGAGTTGTCCTGCTTTTCGGGTAATTTACGTCGTGATGATCGTGATAATGCACGTGATTGCTGGAAAATTTCGGATGGAAATAACTTCAGAGTCCGAAGCAAGCAATTTTGTTTTGACAAGTCAAAGGTCCTTTCCCTTTTTCTGTTTTACTTTTCGACTTGAAATCTATTACTGTGCTGATATGTTCTTATTTCTTGGTGGCAAACTGTATAGATTCCTGCAGGTAAGCACCTGATGGATCTTGTCACCGTTGATTGGTTCAAGGACACAAAAAGAATGGATCATGTGGCTAAGCGCCAGGGATGTGCGGCACAGGTGGGTATCAGAAAGTTGCACCTTATTTTCTATGCCTTCTGCATTGGTTTGAATATCAAGGAACTGCTTGATGAACTATTGCTCCTAGTTCTTGGCTTCCAAATGATCTTCTAAAGAAAGGTTTTATTTTATAACTACATTGGCTTGCTTAGTTTGTATTACGGCCACATACTATTTTTAATCTTAAATAAGGTGGTATATGCAAGATGCGGATGTTTTGTTCTGATATTCATCAGAAATGACTTTACATTGGATTTTGGATACCAAGAATTTATGGATGACTTTTGAACCTTGTCTGTACTGTTACTTGACAAATTGTATGTTTGGGAATAGCTTTTTTAAGTGATTTTACACAATCCGAGGTAAGTATGTGAGAGAAGTTTTATCTCGACTTACGTAAAAGTGCTTTTTAAGTGATTGACAAACAAATTAAAAGTCTAAAAGTATAGAGACCTGCTGTAGGCCTCCTGCGTATATCTGCATAGATTTTCAGCATTGTTTTTTCCCCTCATTTTTAAATAATTTATTGAGTTGATTGAATGTTTATTACCTTAGAGGCTTTCATTCATTGTTCTCTTTTGGTATTTATGTAGGTTTCATCGGAAAAAGGATTGTTCTCAATTATTTTTAATCTTCAAGTGAGTTTCTTCTACTAATTCAACTTCAAAGTTGGACAATGTAAATTTTTGAAGTAAATG
>QFDD01003576.1:0-21568 GCA_006871305.1 Vachellia collinsii
AGAACTCAACCAAAAATAATGTTTCTATAACTAAAGCACAGTAGAGTCCACTTTTTCTTCTCATCCGGGAAGATTCTCTCCGGCTTTAGCAGATTTCGTCAGTGCAACCAGTTTTTTTGAGAAGGTAAGAGTCAAAAAATGAGTGAAATATCAGCTATCGGGAGGGAGCTCATAATTTTGGTGATAGTTTCTAGCAGGGTATCTTTTGCGCTAGAGATAAGGGAGAAATAGATGCATTGCTCTTATTGTTGTTCGTCTTCTGCAATACACAGAATAAAGTTCACCCCAGTACCCCACGTACTTGGGACTTGCAATTTAATGAATTCAAAATATTCTTACGTCAAGATAAAGAGTAACTTCTGTTTGACACAGTCCACTAAGTGAATTGACCAATAAGAGTATACTATTACTTATCTTCTCACTTCTCTTTCTCCACCAGCTATCATGTTTCTCTTGTTTTTTTCCTTCCTATATGACTGAATTGCAAATGCTCAAGATATTATCTCTTTATTTTTCCTCTTTATTTTGTTCCTCCTAGGCTCCTAGTTGTCAACATATATAATAAAACTACTTGTAAACCTAAACCTGATGCCCATCATTTCAAGTATTTTCTCACCAAGCTAATCAGTTTTTTTTTTACTGTCCACAATGAAGGAGAAACAACTTTATCAGTAATGTGAAAGGCAGATTTTTTTTTTGGAACCAGATTCATGTGAAACTGATTCTCCTCTCTGGCTGTACATTGTCCTGCTTGGTTTTTGTGGTTCCAAAGCAAACAGAGTCACAAGTGCTTTCCAACTTTTGGTTGTCCAGATTCCTTCACTAGCTTCATCCCACTATCTCTCTCACCATTTATATGTACACCACCTTCACCATTTTCCTTCACGAGCCGACCCTGAACCATTTTCTTCTCATTCATCTTCAGTTCTTATTCCACCACTACTGAAACGATATATATATATATATATATATATTTAGTCATGGCTTCAAGCTCTCTCAGCAAAAAGAAGGCCTCAGATTCCTCTTGGACACCGAAACAGAACAAACTGTTTGAGAAGGCTCTTGCAAAATATGACAAGGATACTCCTGATCGATGGCAGAATGTGGCTAAAGCGGTTGACGGCAAGTCAGCTGATGAAGTTAAGAGACACTATGAAATCCTGTTAGAGGACCTAAGACACATCGAGTCTGGTCGTGTTCCCATCCCCAACTACAAATCCACTAGTACCACCGGCAATGTTGATGAAGAAGAGAGGTAAATTTATGGTCATTCACAAAGCCTTTGTTTTTATCATTATTATCTGATTACCCTCGTGCATGCATGCTCGCTTGCTCCTTCGATTATTAGAGTTATAGAGACAGATTCAACGTTAAAGTTAAAAACTAGAACAAATGCAAAGATTTGTTCATTTGTTGAAGTTAAATCACGTGCACGAGAGGGAGACATTATTAGTGTTATCCAACATGCAGTTCTCTCATTTTTAGCAATAATCAGTGTAACATCCCCATCCTTTCTATACTGGACACTTGCGTGGTCATGACTTTTACTGGTTTGCCTCACAGGCTTATGAAGTATCTTCCGCTGAATTGAAGGGAATCAATGCTTGCGTGATGCTGATGCATGCATGTTGACCCTGATACATACACATATATACATATCCCCATATGTGTACCCCCTATCTCTGTGTCTCTCTCTTCTCCTTTCCTTTATTGCCGCTGTATTGAGATCGTTGTAATGAATAATGGTATTCTCGTATTCCTTGGTTATGAATCATGATGACAGCATAGCGTACTTCTGGATAACCAGAAAAGTTTGGAGAGTGTGAGAAAAAGCTAAAGCTATCATCAGATAGTACTTCAATATCGCTGACAAACTTTCTGGTGTGAAGGCCTTTTCAACTCAAAACATAGACCACATTCTTAAAAACAAGCAAAAGATACCAATGCTGGAAAAATTTAAAGGGGGGAAGAATCCATATCCTGAACAACTGCCCTTTGTTTTCATATAGAAGAATTTATATGACAAGGTTTAACAAGATGGGGAAGACCAACCCAAATCCCCTTGTTGGCCACATAAACATGCATGAACGTTTAACCAGATGATGGGGCAAAAAGAAAGTTCAAAGTTCGAAAACAATAACTGGCGTTCTTCCTGCCGAAGAGAAAGATGAATAAAGCTGGAGATTGGGCATAGATCGGTATATGATTTTGATCCTTGCAAAAGTCAAAAACATATCAAATGTTTAAATCTTCATCCTTTCTTTATTTCAAAACACTTGCCCTTTTTGCTCGAACAATATCAGTAAGTGAAATTCAATGTTTATATCGTGTCATTGGCATCAATTAGTTTCTTTTCAGTAGACTGAATTTGGGTTTAAAACGGGCCAGCGCACCGGTTATGGGCTGATCCACCGCAGGGCCAATTCAAATACCCGTTTCTATATGGGTTGGTGAAACGCTAACCCAACCCGCCACCTTTTTTTAAAATATATATATATATTTTTCTTATTCATAATATTTTTTTAAATTGGACTTAAAAAATCTTTTTTATTTTTTTAATAACTAAAATAAAATATTCTTTTTCATAAATTTAATTTATAAAAATACATCATAACTTGACATAAAATATCTAATTTAAATTTTAGATGATACAACTTAAAGATATATAATAGACTTGATAAAATTGAATTTAAACTAAATATAAAATCAATCAAATTATCAACAAACATTTTAATTAAGTTTATATTATATATGATTAAAAGTTGTCCACATATTTTTTAATTTTATCTTTTATGCAGATAACGTCCTCTCTCTCTCTCTCTCTCACTCACAGACACACACACACACACACAAAATAATTAATGGTCTGGACCGAAATGTTAACCAAAGATATGCCTCTATCTATCATCGAACTCGTTCATGGCCTGAAGCTAAGACTGTTTTGCTTTCGCCTCTTAAAATACGAGTTTGAACAAGGGAATTCCACACCACACAGTAATCTCAGGATAACAAAGGATGTAGTGCTCAGAGCTTAACATGTGTATGTATATTTAGTCCTCCTCCATCCACAGCATAAGTCTGTTTTAACCTCTTATGTGGGCTAAAAATATTACTTAAAAATAAAAATTATGACATTAAGCGTGTAAACAATTCAAAAGCTTTTCAAATACGGCAGTTGACAAAAATGAATGCTAGATTAGTTATTGTGAATTGATTACTTACTAAAATCTAAATTGTACGTACAGAAGGGTAAAAATGGGAAAACAAACAGTAGATGCTCTAGATATATATATATCTAAGTAAGGTTGAACACCGGGGGCTCTAAGTATATATATATATCATGGAGCCGAACTTATATATGGAACGAGTAGAAGTACGCACATGATTATGCATTGCTAGCCCGCACCATCAATCAATTTTCTCATTCATTTCTTCAATTAATTAATCCTTAATTAGGAGCATTATATACATTGCAGCAACATTAATTATTATTGTTCAAAGGATGATACAATTAATTAAGGAACCGATTGATCCAACATGAGGAGGCAAGTGTGTACGTAATTAAGGATGTGGGAGAGGAGGGTGTTATAGGCAAAAGGACGCTCCAACATAACCAAGTGACCCGCCTTCTCTATCACATGCAGCCAAATTACTTTCTCCCCTAATTCCCTGCAACACAACACACTTTTATTTATTTCTTTATAAATACACACACACACATATTATTGGACATATGATATGTGATTTTATTTATACCTATCTGTCATTAATCTCAAGGATCTTGTGTTGTTTTTGCAAATGGTTTGGGTTACCCCTAATCAAGAGGGCTCATTTTATCTCTTTTTGTTGATTCACATTGCATAATCTTTGTTCTCATTGCTGATTATGAGCAACTCATTATTGTCTTGTCTGTTGTGGATCCATTCATGTCAACATCAATAACGTAGCAACAGATTATAATTTCTTCTGTTAATTAATTATTGCATTCAATCTTAAAATATAAGAGTTAGATAAATAATTTATAGCTATTGATCAAGATCATAACTAACCATATATCTAACTCACTCTTGTATCCATGGCTGCTGGAAGGAGTATTTAGCTAACACAACACACATGTTCTAAAATCAGCATTATAATTCAAAAGGAAAATTAAATGGGAGGTAGCTAGGGCGATCTCCCTTGTCACATATGGGCATAATTATATCGCAGATACAGTGAAGTAAAAAATAAAAAACGTACGATTCCTCTACTACCCGTGGATTCTGGGGAATTGCCGGATCTGTATTCTTCGCAATTCCTCTTTCTTCTTTCGGTTGACGCAAATAATTTCCTGCCACGTACACAAACAAGCATTCACTACTCTCTCTTTCAAAATCTACCTACACGTCCAAGGGAAGCCATTCATTTATATTTTGGCAAAAGAGGCTCATGGAAATCCTAAAGAAATGGTGGTTTTGCAAGAACATCATCCTAGACGTAGAGCCCCGTTGTGGCAGGAAATGCCGCAAGCTTCCCTCATTCTTCATCACTCTTATTATGTCAATAAGGCAACAATTATGTGTGTGTACATGAAGAAAGGCATTAGAGAGACGTCGTGTACGTACGTTTTTAAGTTGTTGGCAACCCTAAGGCTGTATATCTTGTCATTGGCTCCCCATATCAGATCCATTCTCTTAGGATACTTTGGGATTCTTGCTGACTCTTTGTTCTTCGCAAGTGCTACCAACAGTTCCTCCTTCTTCTTCTTGTATCTAAGGGTGGAAATAGGTCAGGTGGTCTCTAAAAACCTATACAAGTTAAGCTTTTTAAAAGTCCAAACCGTTTAGAAAATATGTTTCCTTCAACAGACTAGGCCCAGGCCATCTAAGAGGCCATTTAAACCTCTCAAACACCTTGGTTTGTTTTTTTCTTTTTCTTTTTCCTTTTTTTTTTGTTTTTTTGCTTTTAACACTACTAATAAAAATATGGGAGGAGGCATGTGGAAGGATCAAAACTAGTCCATGATAATTCATATCAATTACCCTTATCATTGCACCAACACCTTTTTTGCTATCTAATATACATATTCTATGCATATAAACTCATTCTATTTACCATCTATAATAATTATTCTACATTAGCCCTAGGTTTTTCATCACTTCAGATTCCAGCCGCTCCAGCCTTCCAATTCCAGACTCTCACTTGCCTCCAGCCTTTTAGTTCCAGACTCCAGAGCTTCACTCACGTTGCCCGTCGCCATTAACCTTCACTTGTGTCGCTGTAGCTTTCACCGTTGGTCGTCGTCTTTCCAGAGCTTCGGTAGTTGCTCCAAGGTACCCTTCTCTCTTTCTCTTATTTTCATGTACTTACTACTGGGTTCCTAATAGGATTGCCTTTCGCTCTTATCGCCCTCCTCTTAGCCGCTCCTGGCGACGTTATCTGGATTCTTGGGTATCTATTCTCTAATCGCTCCTCTTCTTTCTAATCCGTTTAGCTACATCTTCATCTTTTTTACCTTCTGATCATCATCATTAAGTATAAGACAATAAATCTAAGTTTAATCTATTTATTCGTTTTCAAGAACCAGTCAAGTCTTAAACTCGAGTCTTACAAGATCTTCACTACAATCTATATCCACTTGTGATTTCATTACACAACACTCTCTACTTTTGCCTGTTGCTTTTTTTTCCCTATTTAATTTTTATCTATGACTCATTTGGTGATAATATATATTTTTTATTTCTGGTGATGAACGGCAGGAGCATATTGAGTTGCATATGTCCGTGCTGCTTCTGTTACAGTGCATTTAACTTGGCTATGAAGCTTATATGGCTTCCAGTTAAAGTCATGAGATGGTTCACTGATCAAGTCCCTTGTTAGGCATCATCTTCTCGTTTATTGTTTTTCCATCTTGTATTTCTTATCGCCATTACATTAATACATCCCCATCTTCAATGGCTCCTTTCTCTCTTTTCCTTTTGGCTTTTCTATCTTCCTTTTAGCGCAAAGATCTGTGACACCCTGTTTCTGCAATTGATTATTGGGACTCCTTTCAGTTTGAATTTTTGCCTAGGGGCTCTACACTCTATTTTCCTTTTTTGGTTTTTGAGTTTCTTCGACTAAATATGCTTAGTTGTAGGGAAGAGATTAGTGATTTGATGTTGTTTTGTACTGATTGAAATGATTCAGAGCTATGGATCCTTGTTAAGATTCAGAGCTATGGATCCTTGCCATTTTTAAATTGTAGCTTCAATGCAGAGGGTTGTGATATGCAATTTCCTTTTGTTATGCTTCACAATTTCTCTTCATAACTCTTTGCATATTTTTTGGAGGCTACTTAGATGTTTGCTACTTTTGAATTCATGAAAATGTTTATCCAGATATGTGCTCCTGCATACGGTGGTTCTGAAATAACATGAAATAGCAACCCTCTTGCAATTATGAACCATTAAATCTCTTCCTAGATAATGAGGGACAACAAATTTATTATTATTTTCAAGTTGTTCAAACAAGAAGAAGGAATCATGTGAAGATTTGTAGCCCATTTCATTCATGGAATTCATAGAATGCAATGGAATGTAATGGGTAGGAATGTAATGTAATGGAATGATGATTACATGACATTTGTTTGATATGTTATCAAAGAATCTTGAAATAAAATTTATATTTTATCCATAAAGAATAAAAAATATGAAATAAACTTTTTGAATTTAGTAAGAGTAAAAATAAAATATCTAAATATCTAAATACTGATTTATGAAAGATACAAGTACCCACATATTAATTCATACAAGCTGTAATCTGAATTAGATAGCCAAAGCTATGTAATAGTAATTACCTGATTTAATATAATCCGTAGTAATGAGGATTACATTCAATTATATTATTATGTCAATCAAACAATGTAATTAGCATAATACATCAGGATTTCATGTAATCATCTTTCATGTAATTGAACCAAACGGGCCATTAATGTTTTATGGCTAGTGGCTATGTTTTATCTTTTTGGTGTTGAAGAATTGTGATAATAATATACATTTCATATTTGCTAAATTGTTGTATTATTAGGTTGTGTTTGTTGATTAATTAAATTATAACATTTTTTATATTTTTTGAATAATTTTAATTGATTAATTAGAAAACAGATTTTTTAACAGGTTTCAGACCAGGCCAGGATCACACAAAACAGGCTTGGCCTATTTAAAGTGAAGCCTAACCTAGCCTAGGATGTTTCCACCCGTGCTTGTACCCACAAATTTCCTACCACCAATATAATTCACCTTTTTCAAACAGTAAGCTTTAATTTCTGTTGGTAACAAAAACCAACATGTGTCTCACCTTCCCTCTTTGATATAAGCCCTTCTTCAGTAACATGCATGTTTCATAATATAATATACTTACTTCGGTCAATCCTTAATATAAGAGTTGATTAAATTTTTTAGAGAAATTAAAAAGGTTAAATCAATTACCTAACTATAACATGTATTCTAAAATACTTAAATCTATTACATTAGAGCTATAAATCAGTTTACAAGTCAGACAAATTATTTTAGAAAAAAAATCTATCAGTTAATTAACTTTCATAATCTAAAAAAAATCAATTGATTATTATATTATATTAATTACCCTGGATAGTATTTTGTATATAACACGAATTCTTTTCATATATTATCCCTAATTAACTTTTAATAATTTCTAACTACTCCCTTTAATCCCTATTATATAGGTCACCCTCCAGAACAATATAATTCTTTGGTACCTAATATATAAGCCATTTCTTGGTTCACTTACTTAGTTGAAAGTATCTTATAATAAATATAAGAGCGAGTAATTGATTAAAAATAACTCATGTTTAAATATTTTGCCGGAATTAACTTGTTTTAACTAACTTTATTGATTAATTCAGCTAAGATTGTTATATTAGGTGCTTATGATAACAAGGATGGGAGGGAATATATGTAAGCTGTCCCGAAGCAATAATGTGGGATATCAGATATGGAATACGTTTGTAAGTGCCGACATCGAACAGCACTCGAACTCCTTCCACTGTATGAGGAAGCAAATATTCCGACCAGCGAGAGAACCCTCTGATCCTCTCAAGCGCCGGACGGCTGAACGATTCCACCATCTCACTGTACATCTCCGCCAGCTTGAACCCCACTTACCCTCCGTAACTGAACCCTACCACACAGCACTTTTCTACTCCCAGCTTCCTCAACCCCTACTCCATGCACTCCCCCTGAAACTTCGGTGAACGCTCCAGTCTCGCCGTCGTCGACTCTCCGAAGAACAAAAAATCGGGGACGTACAGGGCTTACTTTATTGCCAGTGCCAGAATTTGGAATTGCCACATCAGGATTCCGTCGGCGGCCAAGCCATGAAGGAGAAGGACGGAGAGCTTTTCAATTTGGGGCTTAGGTGGAACCCAAAAGTTTATAAGTGTTCCTTGGCGATCGATTTCCACCTGTTGGGGTTTCATCCCTACCATCTTCTTCACCATGCGTAGCAGAGCTCTGTACATGGCTATAACACTCACCATGTCGATGTAAATATAAGAACAATAATATTGATTATTTTTTTCTAATCAACGTATCTATGTGGTTTTTAACATTTAAGTTCTTAATACAAAATTGTCACCTCCTTCTTATTGATTCACTCACCCTATGTTCATCCAATATCTAAAACACAAAACACAACTTGGCACGTAAGTAATCAATTTTTAGTTTAAATAACCTACAAAATACAAATTAGTCATAAAAAAAGATAGAGAAAGGTGGAGAATGGTATCAAAGAAGCATTGGTGCGTTTGACATTAACAAAATTAATATCGTATATGGCCGAGCTCGTTAATGGGAGATGGGGTGGACATAATGGAAGGACATGATCTCATTCACATCCAATACTCAATAATCTCTTAAACATAATTATCTTCAACATATGAGGATGCATGTATTTAAAAAAAAACTTGTATAAAATCATATGGCAACAAAATAGCAAAATACAATTGAAGTGGTACAAGGACATTGAGTAATACCACTTTCAATTGTTAATATAATATATAGTTAACTTCTTTAGAAATTAAGGAAGATAATTAACTTATATATCTATCATTTTTTTAACTAATTTATTTAATTTTTAAACTGATATATAATATAACAAAACACATAGTTAATTCAAAATATATATTATAATTAAATAATATATTGAATTTTTTTAATCTTCCCCTAAGAATCAACTAAGCAAGGGTATCTTTTTCAAAAGAGAAATTGCAAAGGAACAGACTTTAGGTAGCAGCCTAGACTGTTTCAGTGCAAGACAACTCAGATGCTATATTCCCTCCTAGTTGTATGGGCCTAGCCTGCCAATGCCATCCTTGATATTGGATATCTAAAGGGCATCTTCTTATAAAGAAAGTTCAACATTTCGCACTTGGGGATTTATTTAAACAGTAAAAAGAGAGAGGACATGGTGTGAAATCAATTTGACCAATTCCACAATGGGTTAGTTTGGAGTCCATTACAAAGACAGATGTACAATAAAGTTGGCCATGTGCTTTCTACTCCACACCACTCACTCATTAATGAAAAGCGATCATTTTGGAATCCTTTTCATGTTCTTCCTTCTCTGTAAACCCCACACTAAAAATACAACAACAATGCACAGTATCATAGCCCTCATATTCACATGCATTTCTCAAGCCATTATTTAGAATCATGTCTTGTCAAATCCAAATTCAGATTTCTGGCTAGAGCTTTCTCCTGCAACTGAGTTCATTTTTTGAAACTTTTTTTAAATACGAAGGTGAGTCCCAACGCTTTACAAAAACATATAATGAATGTATGGGTTAGAACAAAAAAATTCGCGACTCTCTATTGGGATAAAACCAAATGATGCATAACTTTTTCTATCCAGAACATCCAAGAGCCAACTCTGTATCTCACCACCTAAGGTGTTGTTTGGTATGAGGGATTTAAAGGGGGAGAGAAAATTGTTGTAAGTTGATTTTTTAACAAAAATAGAAAGGAAAAAAGGAACTTAAAAATTTTGAAACCCACTTTTCTATCTTTTTTTTAAAAAAAAAAAATTCAACTCAAAAAGACCGCAGGAGCATGACATGTAATACATGTGTAATTCAGAACTCAGAAAACAGAGGAGGCTTAGGTCACAACCTGAACAGGATAACTTTGAATACAATCTTCCCAAGGACTGTTTGGTGAAGGCTTCACATCCCTGAGAGCTTGCCAAACAGCACTGTTACACTTAAACCCACTCCCAAACGCTATCTGCCACACTCTGTCCCCTTTCTTCATCCTTCCTTTGGCTTCGATGTATCCCAGCTCATACCATATTGAACTCGACGATGTGTTCCCAAATCTGTGAAGTGTCATCCTCGATGCTTCCACATGAACTGGAAGCAGCTGAAGATTCCTCTCAAGCTCATCGATCACGGCCCTCCCACCGGCATGAATACAGAAATGTTCAAATGCTAGCTTGAAATCTGGTATATATGGCTTCACCTTCGCGTTCAGAAGCTTCTTCGCCATTAATGTTGCAAAGAACAGAAGCTGCTCGCTTATTGGAAGAACCAGGGGGCCCAATGTTGTGATGTTAGTCTTTAAAGCTCCTCCTGCTATGGCCATCAGATCTTTCGACAGTGAAACCCCTGTTTTACCTGCATCGTCTTGTTCTTGATACACACATTTGAATGCTTTATCGTCGGCTCCTTTGTGGGTTCTCACAGTTTCAAGAAGCCTGTACTTTGCTTTTCTTCGATCCGAGGATTTGTTTGAGAGTAAAATGGCAGCCCCACCAACACGAAAGAGACAGTTTGGGATCAACATAGATTTCTTGTTCCCAAAGTACCAATTTTGGGTGATGTTCTCTGTGCTGACTACGACTGCGTACGTGTTCCTGTGAATTTGAAGCATGTCTTTGGCCAGATCGATGGCTATGACGCCTGCACTACAACCCATACCCCCCAAATTGAAGCTTTTGATGTTACCTCTTAACTTGTACTTGTTAACGATCATGGCGGAGAGCGAAGGCGTGGGATTGAACAGGCTACAGTTGACGACCAAGATTCCTATGTCTTTGGGCTTAACCTTGGTGTTCTGGAAGAGGTTGTCCAATGCTCCGAACATGACCTGCTCTGCTTCGTCTCTCGCGGCAGCCATTGATGGCCTTGGCGGGATAAAATGCATAGCTTCAGGGACGTATGTTTCTTCACCAAGACCGGATCTTTCTAGAATTTTTCGCTGGAATTCCAGGGACGAATCGTCGAAATCGCCGGTAAGCCTCGAGTGGTCCATGAATTGTTTGTATTTCACTTGAAGGTGTGAGGGGGGTTTGTAGCAGGAATAGTCGAGGAGGTAAACGGATCTGGGTCGGGTCATGAGGTAGAAGGTGGATCCGAAGACGAGGATCGCAGAGCAGGAGATGACGATGACGAGATTGTACTGTAAGTGGAGCCAGAGATGGCGAATCTCTTCTGCGTTCGTCTGGGAAGCTTGAATTATGACGATGGACATTAGAGGGATCATGCACAGAGTGAGAAGGTGGGTCATTAAATAGTGGTAACCCAGTTTGACGTGCTTAAGGTTTACGCTCTGCAAGAAGTCCGGTAGCCTCCGGCCCTGGTGGACCTGAAGAACTCCACCGTTTCCGGGGGCGGTCGTCGGATCGGAACTCATGGCGGGTGAGATTGGGATAATTCGAAGATGATGCGTAAAGGTCAAATCTTTGATGTGAAAATCGGAGAAACAGGGGATGATGCCAATGAGAAATTAGAAAGGATGAGGAAAGAAAAACGTAGGAGTAGGAGAAGCCATGAGAGGGGCCTGCTTGCTATTGCTAATTGCTAATTTAATCGAAGCGCTGTGTGTATGTATATGTATGTGCGTGTATATATAGACACACAGACACAAACATGTATGGATCTGTATGCTCGTGTGAAAGAAAATGACCACTGGGAAATGGGAATAGAAAAGGAAAGAAGGCGATGCCTTTTCTCGGCAATTCATCTCATCTTTCTTCCATTCGTCCCCCCTTGGATGGAACGACATCGTTTCGCCAAAGAAGCCTAACTTACAAAACGATATTCGATGCTCATGCTCCTCCCCTCCTCTCTTTCTGTTCCTTTATGTAGGTCATTTTTTAAAATAGTATTTCTTTCTTTTCTTTTCTTTTTTTGTTGCCAACAGTCTTTCTTTCTTTTCGTCCTCACTTTATACATGAAACTTTGTTAAATTTAGTAAATTGTTTATGTTATGTATGATTTCTGCAGATATGATTGATACTTTTAATTTTTAACTATATCCCTCTTATTATCCCTCTTATTAGTTCCATTGGGAAGAGAAAATCAGAAATGGGGGCTAGCTTTTATTAAGAGTTTTTAAATGTCATAATAATTCTTGACAAAATAAATATTTTAACTAATTTTAATTATACACTTGATCAGCACGATTAGATTAATTTCTTTTTATTGAAAGGATTTCTTTTGCAAAACAAAATTATGTATCAAGATTTGGATAGAGTGGAGAAAGATCTTTGTTTCTCCTTGTTGTCAATATCAATTGCACAATGATTTAATTTATTTTAAATGATTTTACATTGTATAATATAAATATATAAGATAAGTTTTATCTCATGGTGGAGTGTAATAATAATTTATTGGGACTTTCTCTAACAAAATAATTCGAAACACTTGTAGGCCAAAAAAATTGATTTGGGTTAGACCACCAGTCCAAAACCTAGGCGAAGACGTGATACAACTGGAAGTCCAACGACAAAGCTTCAATAGGACATGTGGAGGCTCCCCAGCATTTTAGATCCGTCGCACGCACCCTTCGAATCTCAGGTTGGATAGTTAGATTTGCGAATCAAGTTTCTGCTCCCTAGATTTCTATAGACTATCAGACTGGACAGATGTGCCATGGAAGATCTAGATAGTTTATTTATTTTTGCTCCGTTTCACATTGTACACATTTTTCATACAATCAGACACTCCTCGTTACTCTCTCCTGTTCTCTCCAACCCTTTGATATCATCTATGCTCTAGTTCACTCGGATTATATTGTATTCCAACAAATTCATCAATAAAGCTTTAACTATTCATCTTGCATTACGTCCATTAGCTATTAATCTTCTTTTCTCACTGTTTGGTGATCTAAAATCTTTTCTCAATCTACCTTTTACTAGAATTTGCTCAAATAACACTCCTGTAGCATCTAAAGTCTGGGGAGAAATAATGATAACGTCACTATCACTTGAAGGAGATACCCAAGAAAATGAGGAACAACTCAGTTGTAAGGAAAGCAGGCTAAATGACAATTTCATAGTGATGCTCTCTCATTCCAAGTAAAATTTTATATTGCTTCCGCGTTTAGGTCCCCCAAACCTACACACACACACACAAAATAAAAATTAAAAAGAAAATGACGATAAAGTACCAGAATTTTATGATTAAATAGTCTTATAAAATCGTATAATTATTTTTAAGTCACATAGAGTTAATACATTAAGATTGAATTGTAACTAACAACTCAATTTTAGTGCGTGGAATTATTAACAGAACTTGATAATAAATACACAATTTCGTAGGACTGTTTAATCGTAAAATTCCTTACACGGCATCTCATCGTAATTCTCTCAAAATTAAAATATATCAAATTTGCTTTTCTAATGTATTATTGGATCGAAAATAGAAGAATGGCACTGAATATTGATGCGTGTTGCTTCTCCCAGAGAAGAGAATCTTACATGCTGGCAACAGGGGACTTCAGAGCTCATTCTAGAAACCAGGCTTGCGTCTGAAACTGGTGAATTTTCCTTTTTAAGTGATTGGCAAACAAACCCTATAATGTTATTTTTAATTTTTTTTATAGATATTTATTTAACCTGTGAATTTATGTTTGACTAGTTTTTACTACTTTGAAAGATAGAGGATCACGCACTTCCAATTATTCCAATAACATATCTCCTCATGAACACCACAAAATCAAATCATACCGTTTGCCCTCTACTTAATCTTTGTCAGAATCTGCTCAATAACTTTTAATAAATACTCTAAATACTAGTGATAAAATTTCCTCCGTTAAAAAGAAGCACAAACACTGCAAGAAGGAAAGGAAAGGTGTATTAGAAACAAATCAAGCACAAATCTTAACAATTAAAGCCTGAATTAAATGCTCTCCGGCAAAGTTAAATTGAAGCATGTGACTCTCACCGATATTAATCAAATCAAACTAGCATGGTACAACAATTCCTAGCACTCGTATCTGGCCCACCAAATTCTTCTCTTCCTTTCTTATTTCCTAAACCCATCTGGGGAATGGCAGACGGGGGGCATTATCGTGACCGAGAAGCCCCTTAACGAGCACGAAACGTTTCCATTCAAAACAAGCATGTAAAAGAGTGCATCTATCTGGAAAGAAACGAAGAAAGTAGCACAGTGCATAACCCTAATTGTGAGCCGTGAATCTTAAATACAAGCATATGTCAGCGCATGAAAACAAAGGATCAATAAACCACTTCTGCATAAACAACATTATTATTGAACCAGAATGGAGTGCGCTGATGCATTTGCATGAAACTAGAAAAAGTTTTATATTAATGAAAAGAATTGAATCTAGCAGAATAGATTACTCTCTTGCAACAAGACGAATGAACTTTGAAATCCCTACAAGAGATTTGCTCAATTTTGGTATCGAACAATGCATTAGATAAAAAGCTCCGCCCATCTTTGATATGGACGCAAGTATGAGATCATCAAACCAAACTCACAGCCGTGATAAAAATCTGCGTTGGGTAGGGTCCCGTAATAAAGTTGTGCAAGAGCAAGGATGATTAGTGATGCTCAAACTAGGGATAGTATCCTCTGTCAAATCAAATCCTCGTAAACCTAACCTTGTGCATAAAGATCACAGCTCCTTGATAGGTTTGTGAGTAAAACTTTTAATGAAAGACTTCAGGATGAAATAATGATCAATGAATCAGCAGAAGAAAACTACAACGTTAAAAACTTGTGTCACCTTAATACTGTCGATTGATATGCAGGCAAAAGAAAATTTTGTCAAACAACAAAACTCAGTGTTGATTGATCTACGGTAAGGAGCCCCTCTTTTTTATTTTTGACGCCAACAAAAATGACACTAGTAGTTGTTCACCACATTGTTTTTGAGCAGACATTAAAGACTTGTCACGCCTATATGCTTGACCTTTGTTCTTTTCTCTTCAATTCTTATATACAGTACAGTAAAAGCCTAGATGCAGAACGATTTTTACATTTATGAAACAATCAAATAATGAACATGGTCGCTATATACGCTTCAGAGTGCCTACTATAGAGCTTACAATTGGTGTGCGTGAACTTCAGATAACTTAGGCTGTAAATCCAAAGTACACAGACACACACGTATATCTGATACGGCTACTATCTGTTATTAGTGCCGTAAATAATAAACAAAATGCCACTACTGTTGTTGGCATGCAAATTTTGAACTCATCGCAAGTTCCTCTGATCGGGATCGAGTTGTATCTAACAATGTAGATGAATAGAAGTATGCAAAGAGCTAGAGCAAATCGTGGGCAAATTCAAAATAAATAGCTTATTGTTAGCCATACCATATGTATATTTATCGATTTACAAACTCGCACACGCGAGGGACCAGGAGTAACCCAGTCAAGTTGTCACACACCTTCAAAAAACAAATGCGCTGTCAGCTTGAAACTTTGGACACGCAACATACAAGGATCATAATGCTGTCATGTGACAACTTGCCTTGATATTTATCTTTCTTTCTTTCTTTCTTTTTTGCGAACGCCTTGATATTTGTCGAAGTCAGAAAAAGCGCAGAAAACGCAATGATAACAAAACGACAAGAGAGCGACAGTTGTGCAAGTAAAATGAACGTGGGGAAAGCTTACCTTTCACGCCCACAACCTTCTCAGAACCCAAAGATGGTATTCAAATCTGATCACTAGTCACTACCATGGCACAAGGCTTTGATGTAGAATTTTGACTTCGGTGCCCCTTTTTGCTCTTCAATTGCTTCTCTTTAGCTCAAGCTCTCTTTGGTCTTATTTGGAATTAGGAATTTTGTCCAGCACCCACTATTCAATCAGGAAAGCAGCGTTGGCAAATAGAAGACCATGAAGAACCATCTAGACAATACTTTCGACTCAGAATTAGGATGCAATACGGTAATCGTGCAGCTGTGTAGGAATTCGACACCATTGTGCTGCAACGAAAAATGAATAGAAGCCTAGGTGCCAAATCAGATTCCAATGGTCCGTCTCGTAGGCGACAAGATTGCAATTTAAATTCAACATGGCAGAATGACATGAAAATTAAATATTATTATCTCTACGTCTGCACAGAGCTGTCAAAAATATCACCGGCAGGAAGATTATGAGCCGTTTACAACTCAAAAAATAAGTGTTTTATGAAATGTGAGCTAGCATTAAATTCTCACTTTTCACATTACAAAATGTGATGTCCACTTACTTCATGAATAAAAGCGGGCCTTTGAGTTATAAATTAATAGATCTAATAAGATTATCCAATCAGGCATAAACAACGGAAAAAGTATTATCCAAAATCTGAGACGCATTTCGCCGTATGCAGTAGCACCATCAAAGATTATCATTTGAAGAATAGAGGATAGACAGAACAGAAATTCTTGAATTTTAGTTGATTCATTACACACCACGATTTAGATGCTAAGGACGAAGACTACATGCCACGAAACAGAACCATAACAGAAACCACCACTTCCATCACCAGAGTAAAGTAAATCGCAATACCAGGAAGGCCAATCTAACAGCAGATACCTCATTATTCTAAATCTACCCTACACTGATCTATATCCTACTTAATTCCTCCAGCTTCCATCGGACTCACCACCACCACGAGAGTAGCGGGATCCACGGTCACCATAACCGCCGCCGCCACTGCCGTATCCTCCACCATTCCTATTGTATCCACCCTCACGGCGTCCACCGCCTCCGTAACCACCTCCACCACGGCTATACCCACTCCCACCGCCGTAGCCACCACCGCCGCTGCCACCTCTTCCACGAGACTGGGCTTCGTTCACTGTAATGTTCCGGCCATCAAGACTCTGGCCGTTCATGCCTTCGATCGCATCCCTCATGGACTGCTCTGAGGAGAAGGTCACGAATCCGAACCCTCGGGACCTTCCAGTCTCGCGATCGTTGACAACCTGCACAAGATAAACCGTCAATCGGATCAAATCGACGAGGCAGAAAGAGCAAAGCAAAATAACCGATCGATCTTCGCCCTTAGGAGAAAGGAAGAAGATTAACGTACCGATTGGCATGAGTAATAAAAGAATCATAGACAGTAACACAAGTATCATAGATCAAGTAACATAAACAGGTCAGAGAGAGCACGGGATCAGATAGGGATCAAGAAAACCCGAATCCTAATCGTGTCAGATCCGATCCTGATGTTGGCATCAAACGGACCTTCGATTCGATAACATCGCCGAAGGGGGCAAAGGCCTGGCCGAGGGCATCGTTGTCGGTAGCCCAAGCGAGACCACCAACGAAGCAGCGGTACTCAACATCTGCAGCAGCCATTGAAGGAAAAAAGGGAATGCGAAGCACTAAAGAACGAGGGTTAACAAGAGAAGTAACAAGGCGATGAAAATATCGGGAGCTTGCGGGGTGGTTATATAGTGGGTGAAATCCTAACTATGGTTAAAGCAGACCCAGTAAGAACGACCCAGCGCATCTACCGTGGTTAGCTGTGGTTAAAGGTTAAGGCTCCGTGTGGACCCATGCAATGCGAACACAAGTTGCATTCCCAATATTGGCTCGTTTTCAAAAACAAGTTCAAAAAAGCAGGAAAGGGAAAAAAAATATTAAATATACTCTTTGTTTTTATTCAAATATCATGTTTTTATTTCTGCTTCTCTAAATAATATACCTATAAGAAGGAGGAGAAAAATTGAGGGGCAACGTTTGCAATTTGTGCGCTCCATTGTATTGATACTGATGATTTTGATTTTGGTGGGTCATTGATGACTGGGTAGATCCGGCGCACACGGTGAATGCGTGCCGTGTGTCGAATTTTTTCTTATGATACAGAAACTTTTGAAAAATAGTTGAATTTACCGACAATCTAAAAGTAGGATAAAATATCTCTTTCTCTTAGATTATATTAATATTAGATAGGGTGAGCCATCAATTACCTTCATGCTTTAAATCCCTCCCATGTGGTGATAAATTCAAATCAATCACCTCTTAACCCACATAGGAAGGATGGGTATTGAATTTTTTTTTTTTTTTTTTGATCAACTGGGTATTGAATTATTGATGTGTTTGCGTTTGCATAGATTCTCTAAACTCAGTCGTCATGTTTTGGACTCAACTAAATAAATGGGCTTCGCACCTGAAGATTGGCCCATAGAAATTCATGGGCCATTTTGGGCATCAACTCTGAAGGTCAAGTTCTGCTTTTCCGATTCTTTATATAGCATGAGCATGAACACGGAAGATCTATGGGTTTGATTAAGACAGAAATTAAGGATTTAAGTGTAAAGAAATTATGAGATCAATGGGGGGTTTAGTCTAGTCCCTCACAACATGGATAACCAAGGTTCGATTACACTGTCAGAAATGCCCACATTTAGTGTCTGATAATATCACGAACTGGATTCTTTTCATTAGGAGGATAAATCTACTAACAAAAAAAAATAGTAAGAAATTATTTGTAAATATTTAATAGCATATTTTTAACACTGTTAAAAATCAGATGAAAGTAGAGATTTTGAGAATAAAGATCTTTGTGATATCAAAAAGAAATTGATGGGATGGGATGCATTTTACTCTATTTTTATTAGTGAATAAATAAAGCCTTGTCGTTTTATTTTTGCTAAATTAGGCTTTTATTCTTGGAGAAAACCTGCCCATTTTTCAATAGCTATTTCCTCGATGGGATGGATCTGTCTATAGGTTGTGGGCTGGCCACCTTGGTCTGTATCTATGCCTCGGTCCATTGCCATACATCTGTCCCCAAAAAAAAAATGTGGTACCAAAGATTATACATAGATTTACAAATCAAGTAAATTTGTTGGAACAAAAATGATAAATATAAAAAGTTTAAAATAATCTATTTAAACTCCATAATTTCTCTAAATTAATTAATGGGGCCTTTTACGAAGGAAAAATGCGGTATTAAATTTCTACTTGACCTGGCCAAAAAAAAAAGCTCATTGACCAAATTAAAAAAAAAAAAAGGACTCTGCAGTATCTTATTTTATCTTTTTCCTCAAAGGAACAAGAAAGGATATTGTCCAAATTTCAGTAACGAACCATGATTTGATGCGTTCTTTCGCTGAAAGGGTATTTCTCGGGAGAGGTTAGCAGTTGCTACAGAGGCTGAATGAATCAGTTCAAGAACCCGTTTTTCTTTGACAGGTTCTTAAAGTTGAATGTTAGATATCGGATATATCCATTGACTGAATAAAATACATGGAGGCGTTCCAGAGGCCCTTTTCCTTTCCCATATGCATCTGGGCTAGCGGCGTCCCTACCTTTCAAGGCGAAATATTTGAACTTTTTCATGAACCAAATGTGTGTATATATGTATCAAAAAAAAAAAAAAAAAAAATTGTGTGTATATATTATTGTGCAAAAGTCAAATATGCAGATATTTTCTGATGAGATCACGTTTAACAAGCAAGCTATTTGACCCTAAATCCATTATCATGTTTGGAGACCCCCCACCCCACCCCACCCCTAGCACGTTTGCAAATTTTTTTCGGGCGGATTTGAGTTTAAAGGGTTCAGACAGACAAATTGAGAAGAAAATAAAAATAAAATAGAATCATGTTGATCGAATCAACTCTATTTATCTGTGAATGCATACAAAATTAGGGACCTTTTCATGGACTAATGTCATTATGCGATTGCCGTTTATTCTTTTACTATAAAACGGTATTGTTAAGATAATTATCAACCCCTCCCCCTGTGCTGTATAATTATTCCCTATCTGGCCCGCCACCATAGGATGGTGGTTTTTTATACATTTCCTTTTCAATCACACAAGTATTGTTATCAACAAATGAAAAATTGAACTGGACTGGTTGAAAACCAATGAATCGATTCTTGATCATGTCTGATTCACCTTGGGTAATCTGTTGGTTTTGAATGATCAAACCGATTAACTCTATTTTGCAAATTAATCAACTATTTCAAGAAATATAATGAATATATGGATATTATTGAATCCGGTTTTGAATGATTTAAATAACATTTCTATTTTTCTTAGTTTGGCTTATTTTGATGCTTCATTCCCTACTAATCTGAATGAACATCACGTTATTTTTGGTTATCAATGATCATTAATTAAAGTCTTTGAAGGATTGTAAATTGTAAGGATTCCATCTTTGCTATATTTTCATATCGTAATTTTTACTATTAAATTGAGTATTGTGATATGTTTTGCATATATGTTCAAAGCAGATATTATTAAAATTATTGTATTTTTATTGTTGGTGCAAATTTCGAGAAAATATACTTTCGAAAGAGGGTTCAGGGAACCAGCAGTATAAAATGAAAATAGCAATGTCGTCTCTGATGTAAAGATGAAAAAGGGTATCAAGATGGCTTGACCAATAGCTTATATTAATGCTCAGAAGAGGTGTACAGTGGTCAAGGGAGAGCGATAAGATGAGGAAGAATAAGTGTTTTTAATGAGCATATTAGATCCGATCCTCCTCTCATTACATATTAGCCAAAATAAATAGATCAGTTCATGTTACGCTGGCCGTTGAACGATTACAGTATGGCTCCGTAGATTTAGGCAGCGTGGGTGCTAAATTCGTGGATCACAACGGTCTGATCTGACATTCATGGGGTTGTGAGGCAGTCGTGGACCAGAGACGAACGTTTGTGTCGCTGACGCTGGTCACAGGCGTGAGGCTCCTAGCAAGTTTCGATCCCAAGGACTGTTGCTAGACCTTGTTTTGGACTGTCGTTGACAATTGAACTATCATGGCTGATTGGGTTGATTGAGCCCAAAGTCGTTTTTTGGAAATACATTGATATTATCAAATAAATGTTATTATTATAATATGGTTGGATTGATTCTAATATGATATATTGATCTTTAAATTACTATCTCAATTGATTTAATATTGGATCCAGTTTCTTAAGTCAAAAAGTGGAGAGAGAGAGAGAGAGAGATGCACGCATTTGCCCCGATGACTGAATGCAACAATATGATTGATGAAATGATTAGGAGGAAGGACGAAATCAAATCATTTTTGAAACATGAATTAGATTTTACCTTCACTGAGGAAATGCCATTTTTTTTAATATGACTATGTCCCTTTGGAAAAACAGATTTCTTTACCATATTTAAGATTTCAATGCCTAGAAACTCGCTCACCTTTTCCTCACTACTATTAAAATCATTGCTACATGAAATCTTGTGAGTATTTTTTTTTTTTGTTATTAAGCTTCTGTCCAGCTGCTCTATTTCTTTTGTTGGCCAGACAGATACATTATTTCACCGAGGATGATATTATTTAACGCATTGTCAGAAATTAAATTAATGTAC
>QFDD01003577.1:0-17598 GCA_006871305.1 Vachellia collinsii
TGTTATTCTTTTGTCCACAGAGAATTTCTATGAAAAATGTTACTCTTTTGTCCATAGTAATGATTCTATTTTTTTTAAACTCTGGTTTAATGTTTCTAATATGTAAGGTTCCGTTCAGCAATATAGCATTTTATTCATGACTTATATTTCATTAATATTTAGATTTTTTCCCCAGAATTTATTTAATAGAATAACTAGATCAAATTTTGCTTGCTCTGTTTGGTTAGTCAAAATGGAAACAGATTGTAGTAGGCTTTTTCTCACTTTTGTATGGGATGGGAAGAAGACCATCTGCACTGCCTGTGACATCATTGAAGACTGATTAGAACTTAGGTGCTGGGCTTAAAGATTTCATGGATTTTGATGCTTCAATGGCAAATCCTTAAGTTCCCAGGGACAATATACATGTGAAGCAACTTTCTTGGTCCAGGGAAAGGAAAAAAGTGGCCATGAAGACATGTTTGTTGAGACCTTCAGGGGGGTGGTTGCAATTAAATGACTTGTGCAGTTAAATGGCCTAAGAAGCTGACCTGGATGCTGAAAAGATGCCCTTATCCTTGTTACTCATTTTAATATGTGTTGTATATGTGAAACAAATATATGTTCTACTGTTGTATAGTGAACAAGTTATATCAATAGGCGACGTGTGTATATTTGGACTCTCATGTTCTGGGTTTTTGGAGTCAATTCACTGGTGATAAGTGTTGCAAAAATTGCATTATGTTTGTTGGATGAGTTTTGTAGAGACTCTATTTGGTACATATATATCTCATGGTAATGATACCACACAGAGCAAGAACTTTTTTGCAACTTCGGATATGGTTTTGTTGTGTTTGGGAAAGTATATAATGCCTCTGGATATCTCTGACATAAAAAACCGCATCAACAGCTATTTTGTTTTGTGTTGTTGAGTTTCAATTTGCAGGTGATTTCGATATTTAAGTGTTACCTTGATTTTTTTTTTATTATTATTATACGATGCTTACCTGCAATTGAGAGATGAGTTGCTTGAAAATGCAAAGAAATTTATTTATTTCTGATATTTAACTTTGTGACTCCCTCATTTGATACTTTTGTGAAGGAGTAGTTCATACTCGTTTATTTACATATTACTAGCTCTATTAGAAGCGTGTGCATATACGAAAGTTTTTCTAAATTCAATATTATTTGAAAGTTTTCAAATGTTATCTTATTATTAAAGAATATTAATTTTAATTGTTAAACAAGTTTGTTTGACTAAATGCACTCTCACGCGGCTCCAAGCCATTGCCAACTCATGCCATTAAATATCTCAATATGTCATTAAAACGCCTAACAAATTGTAAGTCAGATTTGTTATTAATAAAAACCTCAATGCCATTTCTGCCCCCACCCAAAAAAAAAAAAAGGCAACAAGCAACTCTTCCTACGCATTTGTTCGCGTGGACCATCTAACTTGTATTTTCCCAAGTTTTAAAATTGTGAAAAAGTTATTGTAAATGGCATGAGGAAATGGTAAAACAAGTTAAAAGTATTGTAATTAGTGTTGGCAATATAGGAAATGATGTAAAATTTAACCTTCTTATCACCCAAAAAAAACAGGTTTAGATTTGGTTGTTCGACGATTATCAAGCTTTTGGAGATTTAACGAGTGATGGGTATCTTAGTCTCAGAGTCACTGACTCACCGCCGCCAGAGCACTAATGGCTTGGTCACCGAAAAGGGTGTTTCTGGACTTTTATTTTTATAATGCAAGGAGGTTGTTGTAAAATCAATCACATTTCAAAATTCCATTTTGATACTTATAATAAAATTGGAATTATTGAATTTTGAATTGGGGACTGCAACAGCATCGCAACGATATCTCATATAAAGAATGTAGTTGGGCAGTGCACTAAACCAACTGAATGTCAACCTCCGACGACGTGGATGTCTCTATCTTTGGAGATTACGCAGCGAAATCCAAAGAGGGAAGCACGTAAGGCACAGAGAAAACCCAAACCGGTCAGAGAGAGAGAGATGGCGCGCGCGGGAAATGTGGCCCTGATAAATTGCATTTTCCTATATTCTGATTCAATCAATCACAGAGTCTCTGTGTCATAGAAAATTTAGCAAAAGAAAAAAATTTAGAATAGGAGTGCGAGAAAGAGGCCAAAACAGGGGGGGAAAGATGAGAACGCAAGATTGATTGAGATTCACACTGCTTCTTCTTGTTGGGTTGGGGTGTGGCAGGTTGGGGTGGATCAGGACAGAGAGAGAGAGAGAGAGAGCGCCAACCAGAGAGGAAGAGAGAGAGAGAATCTGAATCCACAAAACGAGACAGAACGAACGAACGAGCTGAGGAAGACAGGAAATTGAAGGAAGAGATAGAAAGAGGAAGTTCTTGCGGAGGAAGATGGTTGAACAGAGAATCTTCCTCTGAGATCATCCTGCGAAAAGGGCTAAAAGAAAATTTAAAAATTATAATTTTATAATATATTACCGGAAAATTTTGCTGCCTTTTTCTGGAAAAGGTCTTCATCAACCCCCACCGATCCGCCTCCCCCAATTTGCAGTTCGTTTTCTTGCCCTGCGTCACGAACATTGTTAAAGGCATTCGTTTTCCTGCTTCTGCGAGGTTCTCTCTCTCTCTCTGTGAATGATTTTTTTTTTTTTAATTGCATTTGGTTCTTTATTCTTCTTTAAAAAACAGAAGGAAAAAAAAGAAACTGCCTGAGAAGGAAGCTTGCTTGCATGTTAGGTTATTCCGCCTCCTTTTGTTTACTAGCATTCATTTTGCAATTTTTTTTCCCTTTTAAGGTTCAATCCAACCATTATTGCTGAGGATTATTGAAGGGAAGATACTGAGCGTGTTGGCTATGTTGAACAAGAGGTTGTAGACAAGAGATTGAATTACCAAAAAATGAGGGACCCTGATTCGATCTCCGGACCCCAGTGCTTTCATTCCCTTGCTTTTCATCTACATTTGTATAGCTAGTGAAAGTTTTTCTGCCTATTGCAAAGAGTTCAAATGATTGAAGATTAAGGGTTTCTTTTTCTGCGCAACAGACCTGGCAATTTTTGTATTTTATTGCATTCCCTCTGTACAGGGATATAGATGCAGCTTTGATTACTCTGGTATTGACTTCAGAAAGCAATGGGGTTTAGATGGAACCAATTTGGATTATGGTTCAAAATTTATATTGCCTTGATTTCTTGGTGGGAAATTCGAGTGTGTTGGTCGTTGAACGACGAAGGTGATCCCAACAATTTGTTCTCCTCCTTCTTTTTGAAGCCATTTGTTAATACTTTCACAAAAGATCTCACTGAATAACTTTTGATCCTTATGGAGCTTTGATGAATTGGAATCCAAATGATGGTGAGCCTTGCAATTGGTTGGGCGTTCATTGCATTGATAGTGAAGTTCAAATTCTGTGAGTTTCTCTTTAGCTTTCCTCGGATACAATACACCAAAGCAAAATTGCTACTTTACTGAAAGACAAATATATATATATACACTTGTAATTGTTCCTTGTGTTTTATGAAAATTGCTTTTGATACTTTATCCTGTCCAATGCAATTCACTTTTTAAGATTTATACAGCACTTATTAAATGGTTACAGGATATTTCTTCTTCTGCTGATTTTTTGCAGTGACTTGAACTCCTTATCTTTGGAAGGGACATTGGCCCCAGAGCTTGGGAAGCTTAGGCACTTGAAGTCTCTGTAAGTATTGTTCAACATGTTTCTGTATTCTTGTTTTCTAAGAGCTTTATGTGTTCTTCAACAAAATACTTGTTGAGACGAAAGTTAGATAAAGCCAGTTCAATTCTAAGTTGAAATTTAGTGAAATGTGAGTAATGGAATTCAAAGTACCATGCCTTTTTCATCAATTTATTTTTTTTTTTAAATTCAAATAGCAGACATGAGATGTTGTGTATATCTTGTGTTTCCTACCTGAAATTGGTTTGTGTTCTTCAGATGTTGCCTTTTCTCTTTCAGCAAGTACTGCCATTTCCATCATATTCAATAAATCTGAAATGGTTTCTTGTTTTGGCCCCAAGATTACTTGATTTTTGATGCTATCAATGTAACTGTGCTTCTAATAGAAAAATAGGGTATGTTAACATCTTCCTAGTTCTTAGTCAAGTTTTACACGAATCACCTTGCATCATGAATGATGCAAACATCAAATCTATCACTTGTGGTAATTTAACTTTGTGCTCTGTTTTTACTTCTTTGTCTTTCCACTCCCATCTGTGTGGTATGATTTCTAAGTACGTACTGCCTCTCTTCTCCAAACATGCAAAAAATTAATCTATTAATTTGCAACTTCGAAATTGTAGTTAGTTTCCAATCAGCTTCTTACTTGTGTTATTGTTAGAATGCAATGTAATATGAAGACTTGAAGGTGTGTTTGGATGGAGAGAAGATTAGGGGAGAAAATGGAGATTCCCGTGTTTGGATTGCAAGAGAAAAATAGGGGGAAGGAAAAGTGAGAGGGAAAAAATGGTGTGGGGCTCATGTATTTTTCTCTCCAAATTTGGAGAGATTTTGGGGAGAAAACTATCTTCCCAAACCTGCCCCTTGCCCTACATTCACTGCCTCACTGGCCACCCGATCCCTCCTTTTTGCGTATTATCAGATCCTCTTCACTATGTTTGGAATAGGAGACCCAAAAAAACTGTTGCTATAGTTAGAATATTATATATATGTGTATATATATATATATGCACATAATTTTATAAAATTATGAGGAAGATAATTTTATATTAGTTTTTATCTTTTTTGTATATTAATAAAATTATGATGATGATATAATTATGAATTATAAGTGAAATAAATAGAGCCTGAATTTCTTTAAAAAAAATCAGGTTATAAGGAAATTATTGTGACATTTTATTTTTATTTTTATTTCTTATTATTTCAATTTATGAGGTAATATATTTTGATTTTAAAAATAAAATATAAAAATAGTTTCATTTTAATTTTACTTTACCTTTAATTTCATGGTGCTAATTTTTTTATTTTAATACATTTTTCATGGCATTGCTTGAGAAAATCGGTTAAAAATTAAATGAGGATAATTTTGTATTGTAAATGTCATCCATTTTCTTTCTACCCTCTTTTATGCCCTCTATCCAAAAACAAGGAAGGATAATATTATCTCCCCACTTTTCTCTTCTAAGTTTTCCATTAGATTTAGAATTGATTTTTTGTTGTGTGTGTGTATATATTATTAACTTATTATGTTGTCTTGCTAGTTTAGTTGTTCATGTGCCATCAAGACATCTTGCTATCATGAATTTTTTTTATCCGTTATTTTCTATCCAACGACCTTTTTTATTAATGTTACGGCAACCTTCTTTTGTTGCTTCTTTATATTAGTGTATTGTGCAAGAACAATTTCTATGGAACCATTCCCAAGGAACTTGAAGGTTTAGCCGAATTGGAGGTATTGGATTTAAGGGACAATAACTTTACTGGAAGTATTCCAGTGGAAATTAGCTGCTTATCAGAACTAAAACACTTGTAAGTTAACTTTATATTTGATCAGTATGCTATGTTGAATACTTGTTTACTTAGAGGAAAGTATCTTTCGCTGTAGGTTGCTCTGTGGCAATAAAATTGACGTCAATGCCCATCGAGATGTTGAAAAGCCCAAATTACCCTCCTCTAAATGGTTATTTGTCCACAAGTGTACTTCACCTGTAACATCTGTTTTTGGTGGTAGAAAATTTGGAAATGGGTAATATTTTAATAAGTTGATGCAAATTTCTTGCTGTGAAATGCAAGCTAATGGCAATTAAATTAAGTTTCTATAGAATTGGCCAAAAAATTAAAATCATTACAGTCCCAAACTAACTGTGTGTGGAGACTAACCCTTTCAATTTGTGCATTTTTAGGAAGAACTGCTTGCACTTTTTTTTTTTTTTTATAATCATGAAGAATTTCTTTCATTTGAAGTGTTTAATGTAAAAAAGAATTAATCATACATATGCTTTCATCATTCATTCATTTGATTATTGATGGCTTGTAATTGATGTTAAATACAGGTGTTCCCAAGCTGAATCAGTCAGAGCTGGAGACAGCATGTGAAGATTTCAGCAATATTGTTGATAATTTTAATGATTACATTGTTGAGATTGCTGTTGTTTCTACTGCTGTTACTTCTTCCAAAGAATGGTCAAAGAATGCAGAGAATGTAAAACCATCAACTATCAGGTTCCTCTTGCTAATTATACTTTTTCCCAAAAATCTTCATATCAGTATACTGTCTCCTGTGAACCATAAGAACTTTATCAATCTTATTGGCTTCTGTGAGGAAGAAGAACCATTCACAAGGATGATGGTTTTTGAATATGCCCCTAATGGTTCCTTGTTTGAACATCTCCATGGTAATCTCTTTATCTGTTATTTTGTATAGAATAGATCTGGATCAGTATATATTCTTGTAACTGAAAATCATAATTTCACACTATTTGTTTTCAGTTAAGGAAGATGAACATCTTGATTGGAGCACAAGGGCAAGGATTATTATGGGAATTGGTTATTGTTTGCAGTATATGCACCATGATCTAAATCCACCCGTGTGTCATCCCATTCTTAATTCTTCTTCTCTATATCTAACAGATGATTTTGCCGCTAAGGTATCAACCACTTCTGCTCTATCTTGGTCATTTTCATTACTTTTTTGAGCAAGACTGGTTAGTGAGTTCTCAAGTCTTTACTTTCTAAAGAAAATATAAAATGTGCGTGCGTATTTTCTTATCATCACTCCAGCAATTCCTTTCTTATTTTTTTATCCCAATAGAGTAATATATATTTTAAGTTTTAACAATCAGGTAGCAGATATCAATTATGATAAGATACCAAATGACAAATCAACCGAAGAAAATGGGCCTAACCATTTTCTGTTGGCCCCCAAGGCAGATCCTGAAACAAATGTCTACAATCTCGGAATATTGTTGCTTGAAATAATTTCTGGAAAACTCCCTTACTCCGAAGAGCAAGGTCATCTCAACGAATTGGTAAGTTTCAAAGATCATTCAATCCTCCCTGCATTTCTTATACGTTCTTTAGAGTCTTTGTATCAGTATTTATATTAAACTTTCATGAACTTCTTAGGCCTTTGATCACATAAAAAACAACAGAAGCATCAATTGTATGATTGATCCAATTCTGCGATCATACAAAAAGTATGAACTTGATGTGATTTGTGAAGTGATACAAGATTGCATCCAAACCGATGGAAGTTTAAGACCTACAATGAAGGATATAGTTTCCAAATTGAGAGGAGTTATTAATATATCGCCTGAACAAGCTGTTCCAAGGCTTTCCCCTCTTTGGTGGTCTGAACTAGAAATACTATCCCTTGAGGCCAATTAAGTGTGTACACTAAGTAACTCTACTATACATTCTCAATTTGTTTTCCTTCACAATGTTATATCAATGTACGGGATTTACAAAATTCTTTTGTTCTTTAATCACATATTGGTTTTTATTGTCTCATGATTAACAATGGAGTTATATATACAAGGACTGTTTTGACTGTCTGGTTTTCTTTGGTTGTTTTGAGGTAAGGGCATCCCAACCCAATTTTTAAATATAATCCCGACAATACTGTATTCATAATGTTAATATTGATAAATAACTATTTGATGTATTAATATCAATAGGATACATAGTACTTTATTTCACTGACATACATTTCAGAAGACACATTTCGCATTCCATTTCACAACATGCAAATCATGTTTTTATTTATTTATAATAAGAGTGTATTTTAGAAAAATCAACACATTTATTGCAAATAATTAATTTAACTAATTTTTTTAATCTTTATCTAACTCATTCAAAAATCAGAGGTAGTACTTATTTTCATTTTTTTCTTTCCCTATCTACCTTTTTTTGACCGAATTTCCCCATCCACCTGACGTCATTAGTTTTAGACTGAAAAATGTTCTTTAGCTTTTTCTTAGTTTACCGACCAATATCTTTAGGAGCTTACTTCTCAAAATTTATTGAGAAATTAACTTTTAAAAAAATCTTATGTCTATTTTTATTTATTAATTTTTTTTAGAAGTTACAACTTTAACCTGTTTAAACCAATTTTTCAAGTTGTGGTGACCTTTGAAGAAGTTGAGCATATGGAAGAGTCTTCTTTTTTATGTTCAGTATGAAATTGTTACATTTTTAACCTGGTCAAACCAATTTTCATCCCAATATCAAACTCTTATGACATGAAATAAGATATTCATCTTGCCAAAAAAAAAAAACCAAAGAAATAAAGGGCTGTGTAAGGTATAAAAGTGGTGGGAAAAAATAAAATGTCATAAATATTTTTTTTCCTTTTCTTATGTTTCTCTCTTAACACTACAAGAAGTTAAATAAAATAAATTAAAAAAAGCCTGCAAATTTAATTGCAGCTTTTCCCCCCACACTCAACTAATAACTTGTCGTCGCTCATTGAATCTGGGTTCATGAAGCATGTCTGTCTTCTTCCCCCATTGCCTGAGACGAAGTTGCAGAGCAAGAACTGCAGCCAAGAACTCCACACACTGCAATGGCGTCAGCACATCCAACACTCCTTTCAGTGTCTTCAGCCTCACGCAATCCGCCCCCTTCATCGACCTCTCCAACCCATCCAACACTCCCCTCACAGCAGCCGCCGCTTCCACCTCACCTCCGCCGCCTGCCACCGCTCGGCTCGAGAGCTTGGCGATCTCAACCATCTTGTGGTCCGCCATGGCCACCTGCAACCTCTCCATCTCCCTCTCCACCTTCTCCTCCTCCATCCTCATCCTCATCCTCAGCTCCTCTATCTTCCTAGCCTGCTCGTCGCTCATACCTAACGACGCCGCAAGACTCCGGATGAGCCGGAAAACCATGGAAGGCTTCCAACCGGTGATCCAAGAGCAGGCATTCTCGAGAGGAGTGAGCCAAGTGGGAGAGAAGAAGGGAAGCACATCCTCACGGGCTTCAGCCCATTTCACAGTGTAGTAGTGCTTAATGTGAGAAGTGGTTGTGTTGACCAAATGCTGAAGGTGAAGGACGTCGTGTTGGTTGTTGAGCGACACCATTTGTGGTCTGAGCCTAGAAAGATGAAGGAGGTGGTGGAGGATTTCTTCGAGCTTGCAGAGCCAAGTGTGGTAGAAGTCATGGAACCTGTCTTGGACCTGAGATTTCATTATTGTATACAGAAGAAGAAGAAGGAATAGGTCTCTATAGTGAGTGAAGTGAGTGAGTGAGAGAGAGGATAAAAAGGGGAGGGAGAGGGAGGGAGAGGGGGGAGAGAACAGATGGAGAGAGGAGGGAAGGCCACGAAAGGAAGGAGAAGTGGCGGAGAGTGGATGCATGGCTTACGCGCAGCAAGTGAGTTACAAGCTCTGTTTGACGCTTTGCGCTTCCCTACAGGTACATCCCTCCATCATAAGTCCCCACTTTTTACTTTTCTTTTTCACACATGGATTCACTTTCATCTAATTCTTTAAAAAAAAATTCATGTTTTTTTTTGTATAAAAACTTTTAGGTGAGTTGGCTCTCAAAGCTTATTGATCATGGTATATCCCTAGACTTGGAGTACTTACCTACAATATCTCACATCAGCAGATACATTTGAATTTACGATCTTATTATCTAAAATTTAATTTCTTATCAATTCGTTCAACTTATGTTGATTCTAAAAAAATTGTTATACCAACTTTGTCAAACAAAGTTTTAACTAAGGTGATGAGTAGTATTACTATTCAGCAAAGGATGATGATGTTGCTTCTAGTACTCTAATTTTATTGGTGGTGCATTCAACTCCCTCCCTAATATTATTTTTCATAATGCTTTCATAGCAATTAGTCTTATTATAATAATGCATCAAACACCCTAAATTATAAAATAGAAGTAGGGTGCTTAATGTAACTGAAAAATAATATTAGTGGTTGATTATACAAAACAATATTTGATATTGGAGGGATTTTTCTCTCTAAGGGCGGTAAGGTCATTTGATTAAAAATTTATTTTCAGAAAAAATCCTAGGAGTGAATGAGAATATGCCATTTCCTTGTTCTAATTTGGAATTCACATTTTTAAAGAGATTTCAGTCATTCGCTAATTCCCATAAATCAAGATAATAAAAATTGCAGAAAAATCCCCCTTTATAAATTTATTACCAAAGGTGCTGAGATTTTTTAGGGACATGTAGGACCTATTTTCAATAGATATAAATCTTTTTCGTAAAACGAAAGATATTTACACACATAGCTAAAAATAAATTTGTAACAGCTGAAGAAAAGTTAGATTTGATAGGAACCAATATTGCAGCCACTCAAGGTTTAAGGACCCAAATCCGTATATATCTTTGGGTGATAAATTTTTAATAGGATCAAGTAATTTTTCATATTGGTAATCTGAGAAAATTAAAAAAAAAATCTGAAGAATATCTGGAGCACAACAGAGCACACTCAGCAATGAAAGGACCTGACCGTGGACTACAGTGAACGGCTAGGATTCAATTCTTTTTTGTGGGTTTGGCTTTTGTGAACGTTGAAGAGATCAGACACCGCTCTACATCTGTAACACCTGAACCCATTTTCATGTCTTTTGGGTGCCACGTGTCCGAGTGGGAGCTCATTCAGATTCTACGTGTACAGTGATTTCCTCCCTTTCAGTCCAATATATATATTTATCCTTCTTTTCTGATAAATTTCAGTCAAATGTTAGATTGAATATTTATGATATGTTTGAGAACAGTTTTTAAAAAGTGATTTCACATAATTCGAGGAGAGTATGTGAGAGAGTTTTGTCTCAATTTATATGAAAGTACTTTTCAGAAGTGGTTGTCAAACATACTCAATCATTCTCAACAAATTTTAGGTTAATCCATTTTATACAGAGTTGACTTATAACTTACAAAGTTATAAATTTAAATCTCTCTATCAATATAATAATAAGAACCTTGTTAGTGAGCTATAAATACATAAGAGCTATAAATACATAAGAGTTCAAAATTAGGAACCACATCATCATGAAAATAGTCAAAGCTTAATTTACTCATTATCTCTAAATTCGAGTGTTAGCTAGCACAACTCCAAGTTGATTTTGTTCCAACGGTTTTACTTTCGTCAGTCATTAAATAATCAAATTACTCTACTAATTCCACCAATTATGGATTCAAGAATTAAGTTGTCATTACATTCATGGAGAGTTTCAAACTGTGAAGTTTTGAGATACGATCAAGACCAACAAAGGATGTTAATTACTGCCTATTAGAAGCTTTCTTGGACTTCAGTTAGGGATTTGGTTTGGCCTTTAAAAGTAAGTTAATACATATTAAAATAAAACTTATTTCAATATATTCGAAAACTTACTAGATAATAAATTATTTACAGATTACATCACATGTTCGGTTTTACGTTGCAAATTAAATGACAAAATTCAACATAAAATTGGACTCATTATCATTTGAATAGGGAGAAATGATCAAAATACTCATTCAAAATCAACTTTGCACTGATCTAATACTAATTTTTTATTCCTTTATTCATTTCGATCGATTTTGAGTTTACTTTATTTGATTGTGATGATCAAATGAACCGATGAATTTATTATTTTTCTAGTTCCATTAGGCATTTCAGTTCAATTTTTCCTTCACATTCAAGACAAGCACATACATAACGTTACAAAATTAAAAGCGACGACAAACGTAAACTAAGCCACAAACACATAACCCCTTTAAATGGTTCATCACTCTTCTTCATTACTACCTTTTAACCCACAAGCTAATCAACATGGACACAAATCCAAAACCCAAGAACAAGACAAAGTTTCCTTGTTAACCTTTTTCTCCCTCTCTAATGGGATTCTGGTTCTACGTTGTTGCTTCGATTTCTCTATAATCTTTCATTCTTACTCTTGCCCTTCGTTTCACACGCAATAAGAAGCAGCTATACTACCACCTAGTTCACCCACCGTACCCATTTTAGGAAACATCTTTTGGCTCTAAAAATCCTCAAAAAAACTTCGCCGACCTTGAACCTGTGCTTCGATACTCACGTTCCAAATTAAATATGGTAACATCGTCACTATATACATGGGGTCCGCTCCCGCCATTTTCATAACAACCCATGAAACAGCTCACCGAGCCCTAGTGAGAAACAGCACCGTTTTCGCCGGTGGCCCTCGGGCTCTTCCGACCACCAGAGTCTTCTTCCCGAACCAACATGGTGTTAGTACTTCTCATTATGGTCCCACGTGGCGGCTTCTGGGTCAAAACCTCATGCAGATCATACACCCTTCCCGGTTACATTCATATTCTAATTTCTAAGTGTCGTAAGAGTGCTTTAGATCTACTCAAGAAGAATATTCTGGCTGATATTGAACTGGGTAATAATAAAGCTATACCAATTTATGATCATATTGAGCTCTCAATGTTTACTTTGCTATCCCATATGTGTTTTGGAGATAAATTTGATGAGATTACAGTTAGGGAGATTCAAAAAGTGCCCCATAATCTGCTTCATAATTTCATCAGGTTCAATGTGTTAAATTTCCTTCCATTTCCGTCCAAGCTTGTGTTTAGAAATCTACGGAAAGAGCTTCTGCAGATTCGTGAGGATCAAGTTAATTTCCTCATCCCAATCATAACATCTCGTCATGAATCAACAAAAAGCAGCAAGTTCCGTGAAGAAGAACACGAGAAAGGAAAACTAGGGTTTGCTGCTTATGTTGATACTCTTTTCGATATGAAACTGCCTGATAGTGGAAGGAAGCTAGGGTTTACTGCTTATGTTGATACTCTTTTCGATATGAAACTGCCTGATAGCGGAAGGAAGCTAAAAGACGAAGAACTAGTGAGCCTGTGTTCTGAGTTCTTGTAAGCTAGAACAGACACTACGGCCACCACATGGTTATGGGCAATGGCGAATCTAGTGAAGAATCAAACCATACAAGAGAAACTGTTGAATGAAATAGACGAAGTTGTGAAACCAGGTGAGGAAATCGAGGAGAAGCATTTGAAGAAGATGCCATATTTGCAGGCTACCGTGTTAGAGACGATTCGAAGACACCCGCCTGGGCACTTCATACTGCCCAGGGCAGTGACAGATTACACTGAAATAGAAGGTTACTTCATACCCAGAAATGCGGTTGTGAATTTTCTGGTGGCTGAATTAGGGTGGGACCCAAATGTGTGGGAAGATCCAATGGAGTTCAAGCCTGAAAGGTTCTTGAGGAAATTAGGTCAAAGTGAAGGAGATGTAGAGTACTGTGAGTTTGATATAAAAGGGCATTCGGAGATCAAAATGATGCCGTTTGGTGCAGGCAAGAGGATTTGCCCAACCATAAGTATGTCTCTGCTTCATGTTGAGTATTTTGTGGCCAATTTAGTGAGGGATTTTAATTGGACGGTGGAAGATGGGTGTGAAGTTGACATGACCGAGAAGCAAGCTTTCACCATTGTAATGAAAAATCCTTTGAGGCCATATGTGACTCCCAGATCTACCCATTGAAATACATGATTGGAGCATCTTTAATTTATACTTCTCCAGTGAAAATATATCATTTCTCTTCCATTAACAACTTGATTACAACTACATGTAGGTAAAGGGACAAATCGCATTACTTATTGGTATAATTATCGTTAAATATACAATCTTTTCTCATGGAGTTTACATATGAGTAAAACTCTTTAGTGGGATTTTCAATTTACATCACTGCGGCATGTTGTCACTGTGACACAAATGTTTCCGAGAATTTTTTATTTTTTATTTTTTGGTCTTCAGATAACTCACACACCCATTATATTTTTCACATAGAATTATCAAACTCACAATTCTGTGCTTAAGAAAGCTTTAAGAAGGTGTTTGATGTCATGACCCAACTAACATAGAGCAAGTTTGATCCGCTTAGTTTTAGAATTAAGGAAAGATAAAGCTAAAACAGTGGATTCTAGTTTTATAGATTTTGTACATGTAGCTTTCACAAGAGCGACTACCTACACACCCATTATTTCCTTCTCTTTTATAATTTCACTACATGAACGATCTTGGAGGATACTCTTCATATCTTCTAATAATGATAATAATAATTTGACAATAACTTGCAAGTGATGGCTGCCGTCGGCTATCAAGTGGTGCATATGTTGGAAATATATATTAAACCTTACAATAATAATTTCCCCTTAACAGCGAGGACTGCCTCCTCTCCTTTACGCATAGTAATTAAGTTGCCTATACTTGCAATCATGTTGAGATGGAGAGGAAGAGATTCATGAATTTAACTATTTATATCAAAATCCATAAAACAATTTTCCCTCATAATATTGTTTTTGCCTCAATAACACGCACAAACTAATTAATGACCTTGCATTTATGACATGTTCTTAGATTTCAGACCACCCTCCACCAGTGGCGTAGATTTAGCCACAAATCCACAAACCCCAACATGAAAATCTCATTGATCAGTTTTCATTCATTACCTTCATTGGTCGGTTCAATTTAATATAAATAAATGTTTTGGATTTCATTGTTAATACAAAGACCTGATAGATGGGTGATTTATAAATATATTCTTGAATAATCTTTAAATTGTGAGACCTACTTTAATTTTATTGAATTTTTTAAAGACTCAAGTCACTCGAATATATATTTTAGGAGTTATTATACACAAGTTGACCTATTCAATTTCAATCTCTTAAATCATAATAAGTTGACCTATTTAACTTGTAATGATTCACTTTTAAATCCCCTAGCTATCAAAATGCAAAACACGTTTTAACTAATTTATAGGGTAGCTTTTAATGTAGTTATTAAGATTTTTTTTTTTCAAGATCATATATAATAATTTCCTGCACACAAAAAATTAATGTTGAAATTCCTTTTTTTTTTCTTTTAAAAAGATCTGTGAAAATCATTGTTTAGAAATTTTATTACCAAGAAGTATCTTATATGTTTTTGTATTGGTACTTAAATTTAAATCAATCTTTTTCACCAATAAAATTTTTAAATAAAGATTTTTTTTTATTTGTTTTTTCTTGGTCTATTATGAAGTGGTCCAAAGATCACCATATATCTCACGAATGTCTCCCCACTTCCAATCACATTGAGATGGGTCCCACGAGTGGTCAATATTAATTAATTAGAAAGCGAGAGGTTTGTTATATATCAATGCATAACCATCAAACAATTTCCCCTCCTAGCGTTTATTGCCTCAATATGAATAAAATAATTTAGGAGATGCTCTTAGCCCACGTGGCACCACCATTGCTATTCCAAATGTCAAGATTCTGTTGGTCAGGGCCGGGGTCCTAAAAATCTTACGTTGGTGGGTTCGTTGGGACCTGACACCTAACTGCTTTTCTTTGCCAATGTTACACACTGGACCACCTCACTTAATTGGGTATTGTTATTAATAAAGTTGATTGAATTGATAAATAATTAATTCATAACTTATAAAATCATGAATTCAAATTTTATTACAAATGTGAGAATCTTGTTGAAAGGTGATTTACTTGTACTTTTTTAAACAATCTAAATTTGAATATATATATTGATTATAGTAAGCCCCGAGATCTAATGGATTTAAACTCTTTTTAAAAACAATTCAGATATGATCAATAATGTCTTCTAAGGAGGGAAGAAATTTTCATTATTACGTTACCCTAAAATTTATGTTAATTACCAACACATAGTTGGCCTATTAATACAAGGCCTCGTTAAATTTTTTTTGGAAAATGATAAAAAAGGATGTTCAAAAATGAAGAATTTTAAATCAGGTATTTACTATAAAATAAATTATGAATTGTAGTTGCTAATACTTAATCAAGAATAATAAAAAACTGATTTGAAATTTTACAATTTCAAAGGTCTTTAATTGCCATTCTGCCGATTTTTCTTTTTGGGTTTCCAATTGAATCCAGAATGAGACACTTGTGTTGAAAGGCACAGCTATAAATCGTTAGTCTGATACATAGATATCTTGTAATAAGATCCAGGTTAAAGCGCTAGTTAAAGTGCTAAATACCTAATAATGGTGTAAAAAATTACAATATGAGACAAAAAGATCCATATTTAGATAAAAAAAAATTATAAAATGTAAACATTCTAAAATCTTACTCCATAAAAAAAATTAATGAGATCTTATTTATGGTAAGAATACCTTGACGCCTACAATCTAAATTTTAAAAAAAAAAAATGCTTCCTTGAACTCTTTAAAATTTCTAAATGAATCAGAATCTAGTTGATGCATTAATTATTTTTATTTAGTTAAGTGGTTGGGTGTCTTCAGTTAAATTTGATGGCGAAAGCACAGGAACTGAAGATGTCAGGATGTTTCTGAACCAGACATTCATATATCTGTCATTTTCAAATTTAAGAGTTGGAATTATTGTGATTTTGATTCTGCCCTTATTTTCTTAGACGTTTTGTTTTATGTTAAAGAAAAATATCAGCATTTTTCTTAATTATTTTTCCTAAAGAAAAAACAAAACAGAAATAATTTTAAAGAGGTTTTATTATGACAATAATCAAAATAATATAATAATAATTGAAATGTTGTTTCACAACAAAAATTGTCTACAAAATTTTTTTTGCTACTTTAGTGAACCCAGAGTATTTGTTTTTATCTATAAAATATATATTTTTCTTCACTTTATTTTGAAAATGTATTTCTTTTATCCGTAAGTACAATTCTGTGCCTCTGTTCTCAGTCATACAAATTTCATAGATTTATTATTTAATGGATACCTGATTTAGAATTAGACAAATTTAAAACCTTAATTTATGTTTTCTAAATTTTATGATCTCTTTTTTGGATTCTTCCAATTAAAAAAAAAATCGAGGGGAAAAAAAAAGAAAAAAGGAGAACCAAAACTGAATAGTAATATCTATATACTGATTTTCTACAAATAGCGGGAAATAACGGTCTTCAGCACAATTCTGTGACTCTGTGGGCATTGGCCTAACTCCTCCTTCGTTCTCAAATCTTAACCTTGAAATCTGCATTTACTTCCTCTGTAATCCCTATGGATTCAGAAGAAAGGGAGAAGAAAGGAACAATTCTCATGCAGAAATACGAGATAGGCCGTTTGCTCGGTCAAGGCACATTCGCCAAAGTCTACCACGCCAGGAACATCGAAAGCAACCAGAGCGTCGCCATTAAAGTCATCAACAAGCAGAAAATCCTCCGAATTGGATTGATCGACCAAATCAAGCGTGAGATCTCCGTGATGCACCTCGTAAGGCACCCCAACATCGTTCAGCTCTACGAAGTAATGGCTAGCAAAAACAAGATCTACTTCGCGATGGAGTACGTGAAAGGCGGCGAGCTCTTCGCCAAAGTTGCGAAAGGGAAATTGAAGGAGGATTTGGCTCGAAAGTATTTCCAGCAGCTAATCGGTGCCGTTGATTTCTGCCATAGCCGAGGGGTTTACCACCGAGATCTAAAACCAGAGAATCTACTTCTGGACGAAAATGGGGATCTGAAGATTTCGGATTTTGGGTTGAGTGCTTTGTATGAACCCAGGAAGAACGATGGTCTTCTCTATACAACTTGTGGAACACCAGCTTACGTGGCCCCTGAAGTGCTCAACAAGAAAGGCTATAATGGAGCCAGAGCTGATACATGGTCTTGCGGGGTTGTTCTGTATGTT
>QFDD01003578.1:0-15430 GCA_006871305.1 Vachellia collinsii
CAACTTTTATAAAGGAAGTTTATTGAAAAGAAGAGATTTTCATTACCTAAATTATTCCAACATATTGGAGTCAGGAATGCAATACTCCTTCTCTCTTCCTTCTCTCCTCCTTCACGACCATGGAGAGAATGAGAGAATGCATGGGTGTGTATATATAGCCACGCCACGCTTCCTTCATTCATTTCCTTTCCTTTCCCGTGATTAATAAAATATATTATTAAAATATAATATAATAATATTATATACTTTTCTTTCTTCTTTCGTGAGTCTCCCCGTGAATCCTCCACTTTCCTTATCCTTTCCTTATCTTCATCTTGCCATCATGTTGTCCCCCTTCTTTTCCCTTTTTCCTTTTTACTTTTCTTCCTCCTTATCTTCCAACTTGTCCCCCATTATTATATTTTTTTTTCCTCTTCTCTTCTCTTCTTGCCGATACCTCCCCTATACTATTTTTATTATTTATTTATTATTATTATTATTATTTTATTTATTATTATTTATTTTTATTTTATTTATTTTTTTTATTACAAATAATTCTTTCTTAATTATAATTAAGGCACAAAAAATAAAAATTTAGGATGTTACATACGGCTTGTGTCAGAATGGAATGTAAGGTGTTGTAATTTCTTACTGCGTCCATCCTCTTTTACTAATGACCCGTTTGGATCAAATAATTGATGGCAATAGAAATGAATGGAAGAAAATGAAAATGAAGAGAAAGGAAAATTTTTCCTATGAGATATTTGGTATGACCTGCAATGAAAAATAATTTGATAAACAAATTTATGTTTAGTTGAGTTAAAGTGGTGGTATGGTATGTAGGAAAATGTTTTAAATGACAATGTCACCATTTTTAACAGAATATACAAAATGATATTTCAATATATACATTTGAAGAAGAAAATGAAGTGTTGACCGATACATATATACCAATAAAATTTAAATAACCTCCCACTTAACCTTGAGTTATCCATAATGTGCATATAGTCAAAACCATTTGAAAAGTATATAATGTTATATCTTTAACTATATACACATAATTGATAAGTCACGGTTATTTAAATTTTAAATAGATTTACTCTTAACCATTAGTTAACTATGACTTGCATATAGTTCAAGATATAGCAAGTCAAAATAATTTTGCATGTTTAACTATATACATATAATGAATACCTTATGGTTACTTATAGCTTAAATAAATTTCCTATTAAACACAAGTTGTCCATCACCTGTATTTGATCTAAGTTTCCAAAAAAACACTTTGTTTACCCCAGTTGCAAGCTAGTATGATAAAGCAATCAACAAATATCGGATGCGTAAGCCAATTGATATTGAGATATCTATATTCTCTTCATACATACATGTGTAACAATCACAAAATATTATGGACTATCATTGCTATCACATCCTGATTGCCTATACAAAAACTTTACACAACCATCCTTATATGGTGGATTCATGTGGATTGCAATCAAATACTGTATGCTATGTTTTCACCTCATGGCATCTCTTATAACCCAACCATCAACAGCTAAACCTTTACGTTCAGGCAACTATATGCAATTCACACAGCACCAAAATAACATTTATATAACCATCCTTAATACGGTGGGTTCGGGTGAATTGCAATCAAATATTTTAAGCTTTGTTTTCACCTTATGGCTTCTCTTAAAACCCAACCACAACAGTTGAACCTTCTCATCCAAACAACTATATGCAAGTCACACAACACCGAAATAAAAGGGGAGAAAACAACACATAAGCACACAAAATTTAAGTAATTTTGGGTTAAGGTGCATTTTATCTTCGGAAGTTGTCTCGAAAGAGCAATTTCGCTTTAGAAATTTTTAGTGGAGCAACGTTGCTCCAGAAATATAAAAACGTAGCAATGTTGCCCTGATTAAATGGAAAGGCAAACAGATGTCTGCCATATAAGTGTGCACATCACTATCCTTCAGAGAAAACTTCCAGGGTGAAATTGATCCTCCGAGAAAACTTTAAAAGCAAAAATGTAAATATTTCATGATAACATTATCTCACATGGGACAAAGAGCTATCATTTTATTCTACATGGCAAATGTCTGTTTGCTTCTTCGTTTAATTAGGGCAACATTATTATATTTTTATATTTTCGGGACGACATTACTCTATTCAAAACTTATAGGGCAAAATTGTTCCTCCAAGACAACTTATAGGGCAAAAATGCACCCTATCTCAATAATTTTTCTCTTAACCGTAAAGTACCCTCCATTTGCATATGCTCAAAGGCAAATAATTTTATGCATGTTAACCACGTGAGAAGCTTATAGTGATGTGAGATGTACCAATTTTTTTGTTATAATCATGAGTTACCCATCACCTGCATATGGTTAAATCAACTTACTTCCAGAACCCTATGCACACATCAATGACAAAGAATGAGACGAAATAGAGATTGAAGCATGAAGAAAAAACGAGGACAGATTGGTCTTTGGCACTTTTCTAATAGTGATTGAAGATCGGTTCTAACCAATTTTGGGGGAACACATCTTTCTTTAAGCGTTGGAAAGTTGGCCACCACTCAAATTTGGTTCCTCAAATATTTTCCAATCAGACATGTGCAACCAATGGAATATGTTGATTTCCCTTTTCCATTGTCTGATTTTCAGTGAACCAAACAATGCCTAATATCTTGTATCATTACTAACTCTGGGCTTGACTCATGGAGTTACAGGTTAAAAATTAATAGTATAAACATCTAAAAGTTAATTTACGAAAAGTACAAATGTACACATGTTAATCCATACAATCTATAATTTATATTACATAGTCAAAACTCTATAATATGGTTTATCTAATTTGTTATATTCAGTTGCAATTAGAATTATATTGGATCATATCATTATATCAAGCAAATACTTAAAAATCAGTATAACACATGAAGATTACATGCAGTCCATTTCGTGTAATCGAACCAAGTGGGACATAAAATACATAGAGTAACGTATTATATAAATAAAGAGAGTTTTGAAATAGCTCTGACCCCATTTGTAATAGTGATAGGAGATGCATTTTAAACATAAAATTCTAAATTCAATTATATCATTGTTGTTATTATTATTTTCGTCATCATTGATATCAAGCGCCGTTAGTTTAAAGCCTGACCATTGTTTCCCCCCCAACATTCGATCATCTATATATACAGATTATTTAATAATAATTCGTTCTTTCGAAAAAATTCAGCGGAGAGTAATGGGAAAAAGGAATTTTTCCCAAATATGAAAGGTGCATACGATATTTTCCCAAGCGAAGCGCCAGTGGCATACTGGCATCTCTCCAACCACTACTCTATATAAAACGACAGCGCCAATGACGATCGTAATCTGACTCCTAGGGTTTCTTCCACTCAATATTGCAAGAAACCTAATGGCCGACGAAACACAGTATCCATCGGGCGCAGATACCACGACTCACAAGCGAAAGTATGAAGAGGCATCGCTCTCTCAATCAACTCACAGGTCGACGGGCTTCTCTGCGCCTATCGTGTCTGTATCGCCCGATGGTTCTCACGCTCCGCCTCCCTCCTATAACAGCGTCCCGCCCCCGGCGGCAACTGGGATCGAGCTTGCCAAGCAGCGAGCTCAGGAGGTTGCTGCTCGCCTCCTAAACAGCAGTGGAGCAACTGGGTTGGATGCCAAGCGTTCCAAGGTTGAGAACGGTGCTTCAGGATTTGATTCCAACGGTAAGGGTTTTACTGCTACACAGTGTGACTTCTTCAGGACTGTCCGATATTTGTATCTTGAGCTAGGGTTTCTTTTGTTTCGTGAATCATCCCGAATTCGTTTTTCTTCATTGCTCTTATTATGTCAGTTCATTTCCATTACTACTAGTATTTATCCAGTAGTATTTCTTGTCCTTCAACCTGGAAGCACATCTTCATCGGTATTAATGCACCGTTTTGATTGGTCTCTCTGAAAACAGATGCAAAGCCCCAGTACTCAGTCCCATCAGCTGCTCCCATTTCTTATGCCTATCAGGGTACTAGCAAAAAGATAGATATTCCGAATGGAAGGGTCGGCGTCATTATTGGTAAAGGTGGGGAGACAATCAAGTACCTTCAAACGCAGTCTGGAGCGAAGATCCAAGTTACTCGTGATATGGATGCAGACCCAAATTCTCCAACAAGGATGGTGGAACTTATGGGCACGCCTGATCAAATTGCTGCTGCTGAGAAATTGATTAACGAAGTTCTTGCTGAGGTATAATTGCTTCTTTATGGATGCAGTCAATCGCTGACAGAAATGTTGAAGCTAGGCTTGATCTTGGAAAATTGGTTGACCTGGCACGTTTGGCGTCTTAATATATCACGGCCTTGCTCTAGTATCTCTCAAAAAAAATGTTATAACGTGTAAACCAACAAGGCCTCTGTCTATAGGTTCCTTCTTACCCAGTTAGAATAACCACTGATAAATTATTTGAGGCTTGGATCTTCTGTAGCTAATTTATCGCTACAATACCTAGTATTTTCCAATGGATTGTGTAAAATATGCATGATGACAGTAGGGAGTTATTGGCAACTCACTAACAATTCATGCATGTGGCAGGCTGAAGCTGGAGGCTCTGGTATTGTTGCTAGGAGACTGACTGGACAAGCCGGGTCTGAGCAATTTGTGATGAAAATTCCAAATAATAAAGTATGCTGATGATATATATCCGCATATATGCACACTCGTACACATTCCTTGAAATTGTGCAACATTCTGTTTGTTTTTGTTTCCTTATTTGTTTGGGTTGGGGTGTTACTCACCCTCAGGTTGGGCTTGTGATCGGAAAAGGAGGAGAAACAATAAAGAATATGCAAGCTCAGACTGGAGCAAGAATCCAGGTTTGTTTACAGTCATATGTAATATATTGCTCCATTTTTGTTCTTTATTGTAGCTCAGTAGTCACTGCTATTGTGACAAGTTTACGTCCCAAGTTGTGGAACTTCTGTGCTTACTTTTATTTTACATCGTGTCCTTTTTTTTCAGGTGATACCATTGCATCTTCCCCCAGGTGACACATCAATGGAAAGAACATTACAAATTGATGGAACTAGTGAACAGATTGAGTCTGCAAAACAGTTGGTTAATCATGTCATTAGTGAGGTATTTTCACATGGATCTCTGAGTTTGATTTGGCCTTGGTTAGCAAGTTTACCATGTGCCAAGTCTATTTTTTCAGAACTGTGTTGCATTTTGCATCTCCATTCATACTGTTTGATGGCTGTGTTTGCTTATTTGTTTACCCTTGTTATCTTGCATAATCATGCAAAGATAAGCCTGATGCCTTGTGACATTATCCTGAACTGTGTCATGTAATCCTAATTACACTGGGTTATTTTAATGTTTCTGCTTGATTATTGCAATCTGTTCTATTTTGGCGATGTTGCCATAAAAAATATCAGTTGCAGAGGCTTAGTAATATTATTAGTTTAAGATATGTTTGACATTATTTGCACAAATGCTCTTTATTTGTCTGCATTTTTGAAGTATTAGTAATAGTAATTAGCAATAATGAGCATGATTGGCTCTGTTGTTTAGCAACCTTGTATATGTATATATTTTTTATACTTAGGAGATAAGAATTTGTAGTCCAGACACTGAGGGGTCTGGCTTGTGATCTTCAATTTGAGATATACTTGTGTTGTATTATTGTTATTATCTTCTTATCAGAAGCAGAAGAGCAGTGATGTCAGGTTCCTCTTTTTCAATATGCTGGTTTTGTCCTTGTTGCTATGCGGGTTGATATCAGGACTGCTCAATGGATACTTTATTTTAAATATAAGATGCTCTCAACTAATATATGTAGAGAGTTATACTGATAATCTCCACATTGTGGTTGCATTAACTTATCAAGTGGAATTCTGAGTGAGGACATGAGCTTCTGTTGTACTTACATTTGTGAGAAGGTCTGGTTTCTGTTGAATTTTTATGTTCTATCTAGTTTGAATAGGGTAATGATATTAACATGCAGCAAAAGTCGGTTGGTATTGTCTCTGCCCAGATGGACGTGAACTTCGCTGGGTCTTCCAAGTTGACTTGCTACCTACATGTCTTATATCTTGTGTGCGTGTACTATACAGTCCTCTGCAAAAACAAAATAGACAGTCAGTGTGTATTTACACACATATGTGTATATGTATATTCATGAATTGATCAAGCAGGATGTTACATATGGATTTGAGAATTGGATTTATTGATTTTCTTGTAGAAGATGCCAAGCTCTAGCAAAGCTTGATTATTAACCGTGGTTTGGTTTTTCTCTTGGATTCCTGCTATCTTGAGGTAGTTTGTCCATGTAATTTATGGTGTAGGATGTAGATGAGATCCAGGCTCTAATTATGCCATCGTATTTTGGTCCAAGTGAACTGACATTGGGATTATAGCCTAAGCCTTGTGTGCTTATTAATTGTGTATCGTATGACTGATCTTGTTATTGGGACTATTGTAGGGTTAGTGTTTATTGGATCAGTAGTGACACCAACATTTAACCCCTTTGTTGGTGTTCCTTCAGCATGCCCCCGGTATGATTCTAAATCTCAAATTTGATATTCATTATCGAGGGCTTTCAGTCTCCCATGTTGGTCTTTTAAGTGTCATGGAATTGGGAATTAAACTATTGAACTTTTTTTTAAAGTCAATGTCATATCTTTTGCACTCCATTTCTTGAAATAACAATTTAACATCTACGGCTTTATTCATCCGTTAGCGCTGAGCATAATGACCTTGTACACAACAATTATGGAACTCTTGCTCAATATTTCTATATTCTGTTATTTCCCCTTATTTCAACCGTGTAATTTTTTTTTTTTGGGCAGCAATTACTATTTGGTCTTTTAAGTTTGATCTATTATTTTGAGAGTATTATTTCTCATTTATTTCTTCTGCCAATTGATTTGATTTTCAAATGCAAGCCTCGCTATGGCATGTGCTGTTGAACTTCTGGTCTTCGGTCTGGTGCTTTTTATATATCTCCCCCACCCATGAGAAATTGCTCATCTTATAATGTTCATTGAAGTTTGAGTCGGAATTTTTTTTACTTCAAATGATAATATTTATATTTTATATTTATCTGATTTAATGATAGGTTCTAACACGAAGTGCGATCTATTAGGTTGGTAATGTCGGAAGGTTGATAGGACTATTTCTATAATTGCATGCATGGTCTTTTTAATTTGGATTCTTGTTTGCTTCTGCTCAGATGCTGTGGTGCATACCATATCTGTAATTTGGTTTTTTGTTTAGTGGCTCAATGAGCTTGTTTAGTATCTCTGAATAATTAGTAATGCATAAATTGAAAGTGAACACTGTTATATGAGATACTGTTTGCCATGCTGCGGCATGCCTTTTGAGGCAGCAAAGATTGTGTTTGCCTGCTTCTTGGTTTGTGCTTTCCTTTGTACCCATTCATTTGAAATAGGGAGGGTCTGCTTCTGCTGGAGTAACTCAGTTATATCACGAACCAGTACGGTATGTAGGCCTTTATACCCCCCTTTTAATGCTGTATGGAATTAGTCAATCTAAGACAATGCGCTTATCATGTGTATCTTATATGTTGATTTTTGGTGGTGTTTACATGGTTATCTGCGTGCATCGTTCACTCTATTTTAGAATATCATGTCACTTGGGGCAAGTTCACCTTGTAATTTTTTAATTTGTTATTACAATTTCTTCTTCTGCAGAATCGTCTTAGAAATCCTTCAATGTCTGGTGGTTATCCTCAACAAGGTTACCAAGCCAGACCACCTACTAGCTGGGGTCCTCCTGGTGCTCCTATGCAACAACCTGGTTATGGCTATGTGCAGCCTGGATCATACTCTGGTCCATCACCCCAGTATAATATGCCTCAGCCACCATATCCAGGATATCCTAACCAGTCATCTGGTGGATACTCCTCCAATTGGGACCAATCGTCTGTACCACCTCAACAGTCAACTCATGGTGGTGGTTATGATTACTATGGTCAACAGCAACAGCAAAATGCTGGGGGTCCTTCCCCTGCGGCTGATGGGACTGCTTACAATTATGGTCAGCCACCTTCCTCTGGTTATAACCATCCTGGCCAGGGTTATCCTCAGGACAGCTATGGTGGGTATAGCGCACCACCACAATCAGGGTATGGGCAGCCACCTACATATGATCAGCAGCAAGGCTATGGCTCAGCCCCCAACTATAGTAGTGGTAGCAATCCGACACAGGAGGGCCACAATTCAAGCTATGGGGCTCAAGGGGACTCAACCCAACCCCCTCCAGCTGTCCCAACTTCAATGTCCCAGCAAGGTTATGGTTCTAACCAGCAGCCGAGCCCAAACCCAGCTACCTATCCAGCACAAGGAACTGGACAGCCAGGTTATGGGATGCCTCCAACTTCTCAAGCAGCTTATGGCAGTCAACCCCAAGCACAGGCTGGTTATGGTGCTGGTTACGGCCCCCCTCCACCTCAAAAGCCTAGTGGCACTCCTGTTTATGGGCAGTCCGCACAATCACCTAGCACAGCAGGAGGCTATGGTCAATCTGGCCCAGTGCAACCTGGGTATCCTCCTGCTCAGCCCCCTTCTGGTTATGCTCAATCAGAATCTGGTCAACAAAGAGCCCCACCGCCATACGGTTCAGGAGCGCAACCAGGTTATGGTCCCCCGCCATATGGTGCTCCTCCTGGTGGTCAGCCTGGTTATGGTCAGGCACCTCCATCATACAACAGTGGTTCTTATGGTGCTGGTTACACTCAGCCTCCAGTATATTCTGCTGATGGTACCCCGGCACAGGCTGCCCAGCAAGGTGGTGTTGCGAAAGCATCCCCTCAAAGTTGATTTCTTAGTGTGGTGATCTTGAATTTTTCGAATTGATGGGCTTTTATGTTCTCTAGTGTGATAGTAATATATAGGTTTGTAGTGTTTAGGTGGAAGCATTGATGCTCTGACGGTCTACATGTTTTATATGGTTTATTAGGAATTAATGTTTCGTATTCTGTACTCGGATGGGCCTTTTGTCCAGACTTGAATATTTTGAACTACATTTTCCTGCCGCCTCCTCTCGTCACTGAATTATCTTGGAGATATTTCTCCCTCATTCCCTTGTAATGCGAGGGATGCCAAATATATTGCTAGTGATTAAAATAAGAGGAATTTGCAATGCATGGTCATGGACTCATGGTTGTCCTAAATGTAGAGCTGGGTTGAATCGGTGGGTTTTGGATTGTTCAAAATTAGGCTCATTGTGTCTTTGACTTCAATCCCCCCTAAACTACCGCAGTTGGTTGACTCATCAACCCATTTTTTTAAAATTAAAATTGATTTATAAAATATGTAGATAATTTTTAATCGTAATTTAAACTTTATTAATATTGGATATTTGTTGATTATTTGATTTGTGGTTTATATTTAATTTAAATTCAATCTTATAAAATGTATTTATATATCTAAGTTGTGGTGTATTTTTAGAAATTCAATTTATTAAAAGAGATATTTCATTTTAAGAATTGAAAACAAAATAAAAAAAGATATTTCAAGTTCAAAAAAAAATTGGGTAAGAAAAATATGCAAAAAACATTAAATAAAGAGATAGAAAAAGGTGGAGGGTTGCTCGCTATGTAAGTGGGTATTCAACTAGTTGGTTCATTTTACCATCTCTACCTAAATGTATGATTTATATAACTAATTTATAAATATTAAAAATTTTAGTTATTTATTAATTTTCTAATGAGAGTAATTAAGAGAGATAATTTAAAAAGTTGAAAGTTTAGAGAGAAGATGGATTAATATTCTATACTTAAGATTAAAATAAATTCTTCAAAGATTGGAGAGGGTACTTATCATTGTTTTATCTCTTAATTTATTTTAGAATTAAGGGGTAAAAATATCCATGAAATTATGATCAATGTACATTCAAAACTTTTTTTTTAATAGTGACAATGTCATTAGAAAAGATAAGCGTACGTCAATTTATCTAGTGGGCCCCACAATATTAAATAAAATAAAGAGGGCATATTAAAGGGCAGGACAGGCGGCAACACAGTGCCATCTCTCAACTCTAGGCCTCTCCCTTCTCCTCAGATTCAGGTGCCGGACAACATCATTCTCCCACTCTCCCAACCTCCATCGTCTCTTGGTCCTAAACCTATCGTCGATCTCCTTCCTCTCCACCATTTTCGATCGGAGTTGCAGGTGAGGGTATGTTGAGTTTGATGATGGATTTGGACAGTTTGGAGAGATTTTGTGTTCAATGATTGTTGATGATGAAGCCGATGACACAGGTTTAGACTGGGAAGTTTTTCATTGGGGATATTTTGGTACTTTTACATCTAACACAGGGCTGCTACGAGGCTTTAACGATGATGTTACTTTTACCCTCTTTTTAAATGTTTATGATTACTTTTACACACAAAAAAAATTATGATGTTGGGAGTACATGAAACAAAACTTCAAAATATTTTTTTTTTTCTTAACCCTTTTTTTAACTCCAGTACTTGTTCCCACGAACACCACAAGATCATGACATTGTAGTTGAAAGTTTTATATATGTTGGTGGCGATTCAGCCATTTTATCAAAGGCCCACAACTTCGATTTGGAAGTTGGAAGCTGGAAGCTCAGGGGGGTCTCTTCCTCCGGAAATGAAGATGGAGTATTATTACAACGAGTTTGTTAATGCGAAATAAGATTCTTCAGTCAAGTCTTGTTTAAGTCTTGGCATCTATATATATATATATCTCTATACACACACGTTTAACAATATAATCGTTATGTCACAACCTAACGGTCCATAAACGTTTTGCGTCCCCAATCTTGAAATCCAGCTACCTCAATACCTCACCCTGAGCCATCGGTTCGTCTGATAGTCGCCAAACGTGGCTCCAAATCTTCAATAGTTGTCCGATTGATAATTTTTTTTTATAATTTAAAAACATATAAACATACTTTTTTAATCAGAGCTTAATTTTTTTTTGGATCAACTGATCAGAGCTTAAGTCATTCTTTCATTATACATGGTATCGGAATTGATAACATTTATGGAAATTAGTGCCGTGATTTGTAATTATTTATTTTTGAAGTATCTTAAACCTAAGGCTGAAGAATAAATAGCGGCATTAGTGGTTTAATTATGAAGGTATATGTCATTATTGGAGAACGCTTTGTCAGAATCGATGGATGAGGATTGTCAAACATCCAGTCCCAAATACAGGTTCTGCATATTACTGTGAACGTAAAATCCATCAGCGGTACAACAAACTCGTTTTTGGAACCAAATGGCACAATTAGCCATGCATGCTTGATCGTAGTTTTCTTTTATTAGTATTACCTAACATGTTTTCACCCCAAAAATGTCTCCGACAGCTTCCTGGTACTCAATAAACCATTTAAGACCCAGGAATTGGATATTGAGAAGTAAGAGCTTCGACTTTCTCACGCAGACTTGAGATGTGGTCTTTCAAAGGGAACTCAGAGGATGATACGAACCTCATAAAGTCTTGAAGCTTTGTTCCTGGAGCCAAATGTTTGGCTTCAACTGTAATCTGTACACCCTCATGAATGAAGTCTGCGATCAGAACAAAGTCTTCCTCTCCCAGTCCTCTCGTTGTCATCGCAGGAGATCCTATGCGAATGCCTCCAGGAACCAGAGCACTTTTATCACCTTCCATGATTCGCACGCGTAAGTAAAATAATGTCATAGATATTTGAATCTAAAGCGATGAAATAACTTAAACAAGAGAGAGAATGTGATAGGCAAGGAGCAGGAGTCTCACCAGGCACTGAATTTTTGTTGAGTGTTATAGAGGCCATGTCCAGAATTTTCTCCACCCGAGCGCCATCCATACCCTTGTGAGGTGCAATGCTGGTTAATAAGATATTGATGAAATAAAAGAAAGGAGTACCCAATCCCAATATATAGAGAGAGAGACTGAGAGAGAACTATATGATGTTAAAAGGAAGGAAACTTGATATGAAAGAGCAGCATGCTTACAGATGGCCTCAGATCAACAAGAGCCAGGTGATTATCACTGCCACCAGAAACCAATTTGTAGCCATGTTCAATTAATCGATTGGCTAGAGCTCTACAGTTAGATACCACCTGCAAGATCAAAGTTATATATAGGGCACTTCAAATTTTTACCCATGTCAACATATGCCCAGGATGCAGGACCAGACTCACCAAATATGAAAAGTGAAAATACCTGCTTTTGGTAAACCTTAAAGTCTGGGGATTGGGCATACTTCAGACAAACTGCCAATCCTCCAATTGTGTGATTATGAGGACCGCCCTGAATAAAGATAGTTTTAATTCATAGCCAAAAGATACCAGACAACATATTCCCAACAAGAATAGTAAACAGTGACCCAAGCAGAAGCAATATCTAACCTGTAGGCCTGGAAAAACAGCATTGTTAATGGCAGACTCTAGATCAACACCATGCACAGAATCTTTTTTGAAGAATATCATTCCACCTCTTGGACCTCTTAGAGACTGCATAAAGTGTCAAGTCATGGGTACAGACCCCCAGCTTAGAAGAGTATACAGTTAAATATAAAATGTGGGTTAGTTGTTAAAAAATGTGAGTAAATTTTGCTCCCTTCTCTTTTGAACCAAAAGCTAAATCATGACATTTGGAATATCCCGAGGCAAACCTTGTGGGTTGTGGTTGTCACAATATCACAGAATTCAAAGGGATCAGCAAGCACATCAGCAGCAACAAGTCCACTAATATGAGCCATGTCCATCATAAGAAAAGCACCTACTTCATCTGCAATCTTCCCATACATATCAGATGTAATTAGCTTTTTGATAAGAAAAGACAAATCCCATCTCGCAAAAAGAGAAAGTCAATCACAAACAATTCTAGAAACAAGATTTACTTTTCTCATCCGTGGATAGTCAATGTCTCGAGGATAAGCACTAGCACCAGCAATGATGAGTTTTGGTCGAAAGAGATTAGAAGTTTTCTCAAGCATATCATAGTCAATGAGGCCTGTTTACGATTCAGAAGCAAGTTAATAAGCTTACTGCAGATTATCCAATAAATTTAATGACGAAAATGTAAGCACCTGTCAATTCATCAAGTCGATAAGGCATAGATTCAAAGTAGATTGATGTGCCTGATACTCTCCTTTTAGGAGTCATGAATCCATGAGATAAATGTCCCCCATGGGGCAAGTCCAAACCCTGAAAAAATGCTCATTTTGTATCGGCACAAAACCTCATGACAGAAACACTAGTTTGCGGCAGCAAAAATCACGAGTGAAAATTGTTTACCATTATTCGATCATGTGGCTTAAGAATTGCTGTGTAAACCTCAAAATTAGCCGGAGATCCAGATAAGGGTTGAACGTTTACACCCCATTTATTCCCATCCAAGCGAAATGCAGCCAATGCTCTCTCTTGACATAGTATTTCAAGCTCATCAATGAACTCGTTTCCACCGTAGTACCTTGTATAAAAAGACTCCAATTAGTGCAATAATAGGAGCGAAAGTGGAAGATGGCATTTAGTGGAACGAAGAAAATTCACCTTTTTCCAGGTAGTCCTTCTGAGTACTTGTTCGTGAGGCATGAGCCAACTGCTTCCATCACTGCCCTTGATGTAAAATTTTCTGAGGCAATAAGCTCAAGGCTTTTATACTGCCGGTTTTTTTCCTTGCCAATAATAGCATGAACCTCAGGATCAGCTTCACTCAAGCCATAATCCAAGAAGCTGCCACCATCACCTGGAAATACCACGTGATCCCATAGACCGAAAAATTAATGATTAGTTTATTGATCTCAAATATTCAGCGGACCAAATACCTTGAACGCCAAACGAGAGGAAAAGAATATACAACTCATTATGGCATTGAAGCGTCTAAGCCTTAGATATTTGTTTGATGTTTATACAAGTAAATACTACTGAGTCACATGAAATCCTACCAATTCCATGGTGTGGTTACCTCCAATTTTAGGCATAGAGACTGAGAGGGTAGATGCTTTACAAGCCCTCACGTTATTGAGCTTTACTTGAGGTATAAACCCATAACTGTCACACCCACTAGCAGGAAAATTCATCACCTTGGTCCAGGCAGACTGTTGCCCCGAACCCATCATTGCAACTGTACCACGCACTTGCATCTTCGCCTACGATTCTGTAATGAAGGGGTCCTGCCTAGTTCAGGATACATTGTGCAAAGGAGTTGAGATGAAAATGGCACACAGTGCGTTATAATTGCAACACCTCTCTCCCTCTAGCGGACGATATTTTAGGCAAACATATTTCCTACTCTCGATTTATTCAGAACAATTTTTCAAATGAAAATGTTCAGCGTAAATTATTTAGGCACGTCGGCATCTAAATAAGGATGCAAATTTCATGCATGAAATTCTGCAGCGTTAGAGGAGTTATTTCGTCCTTGTTTTCATGTTGAAACAAGAGTCTAGCTGAAAAAAAATAGCAAATACCAATCTAGGAGTAGTGAACAGTGTGTCCAGAATTCATATAGCAGAAAGTAATAATGCCATTTTCAGGAAGGCTAAACAATAAAACAAGGATTTTAACTTAAAGTGCATCTCTGAATATTCAACAATACTCCTCCCTCCTAGTTCCACCAAACACACATCGCTCACCAAACTATTATCTAAAATCACTAGATATAAAATAATAACCAACAATAACTTAGATGAATAACAATAGAAGAAAGAATTTTTTTTTTTTTACTGTTACTCATTTACCCAACATAGCGGGCTTGATAGAACTCACCAAAATAAAAGACAACAGGGCGAAGTGAGCAGCCAAAGGAGAAGACCAATTTATCACCAAAAGAAAAAAAAGGAGAAGACCAATAGCAACAGCTTCAGAGAAAAAGGAGCTGAGAAAATCTGCTCGTTTTACCCAATGAAGCGGAAATAATAGCTCGCCTCAGGAAAAACCAATAAGCAGCTAGCACGCGCCCCAGAAAACTGCTTCGGGCTAAGAAGAAGATCAAAGCAGAGCGAAGGAGCGAAGAAAGACCAAAAGCGCAAAACGGAGCGAGCGGCCAGTGGCTCGCAGCTTCCCCCACATTACGTTAATTCTTGCATTAAAACAAATTAAGAATAAACCTTATAAAAAATAAAAGGGTTAAGGTACAATTTTGCCCCGGAAGTTTTACCGGAGGATCAATTTCACCCTGGAAGTTTTTTTAGGAGCAATTTATCCCTGGAAGTATTAAAACGTAGCAATGTTACCCTTACCTGACGGAGAGGCTAACGATGCTGTTAAACATGAATGTGTCATCCAATAATTACACGGTGGCAACGAAATGGGATTATAGGTGGATTTTTTTTTCTATTGAGCTGGCGAATTAGTGGCATTAGAAAAGTCGGATTTGGAAAAAAAGTTAGGGTTTGCGATAGGGACAGCACAACGGAGGAGGTGAGTGGGGCGCAGCCATAATCCAAAAAAAAAAGGA
>QFDD01003579.1:0-18384 GCA_006871305.1 Vachellia collinsii
TTATGCTTGTGAGTAATATTCAGAGCATTATTCAGCTATCTCTTGTTCACTCTCTGTCTCTCTCTTCTCTTCTTACCTCTTTCTCTCTACCACTATCCATCATGAAACCTGGCATATAGGAAAGTCTTGAGCCTGATAAATTTAAAGGGGTTTTCGTGTAGACTAGTTATACTAAAATTGAATATCTAGAGGGATATTTATTAGTGTGCATACAGGTGTATTTGTTCAAATGAATTACCTGAACAATCTCCTTCTTTTTGTGAACCTCACCCTTTGGAAGAGGGACATACTCCTCTGCTTCAAGATCAAATTCTGTTGCAAAAGCATCACTTCTACCCACTCTTTTCACCGCTCCACTATTTGCTTCAATGTATATAACATCCCCAACAGCCACCTGTGAGTAGAATCAAACATTTTAAATTAACACGTCAGGTTCTCTTTGTTCTCAGGTTCATGTAACCATAAAATAGCTTCCAAATAACCATTTTAAGAGTTTATAACTTCTCTTTCACATAAGAAAACAGGATAAAAAATATGAAGCCATAGAAATTGGAGGCCTCACCTTCTCCTTAATTAAGGCATCATAGATTGTGGGATCCAACTTCAGTTGCTTGGTTCCTTTTACTGTTTTCAATCCAATAATGACATGACTAATGCTCTTGCCATAGCCACCCGTTAGACTCTCTGATTCTTCAGGTGAGAGCTCCGTTACCTAACAAAAGACTAGCAACACATAAGGACTTGACATTGACAATAATCTGAAGATGACACAAACATAATATGATCCTGTCAACAATTTTAAAGTGGAAATTGATAATAATAAATTCACCTCTCCTTCATACACTTCCTTATTTTCCTTGATCCGCAAGCCAATAGCCCGTCGAAAATTTTCCATCAAAACCTCTGTCTTCTTGACTTCTGATGAATACACTTCTGATCCAACCATAGGGCAAAATGGAACCTGCATATAATTGGGGGGACATCTAATGAAGCCAGCTCTGATGGGCATTCCTACTGAGGCCAACAGCAGTAAAAGGACCGGAAAAACATAATGGAATGCATAAGTAACTAACTATCATGTGTAGTAGAGTGTGAGCTGGGCGGGAGATTTGGAGAGAGAACAGAATATAGCAAAAGGTCTTCAGAATATATTGCAACTGGAGTTGGTAGGAAAAATTTGAGAAATGGTTGGAAGTTTCTAATCAATTAGAAGCTAGAAAACCCCTTGTTTTCGTTCTTTTCGTTCATATTTTCATTGCTATAAGCTGAATGCGTTCATTTTGGTTTGTTTTGAGGATTCCTACCTTTGAATATCATTATCAATAAGCTGGGGTAGTTCCCATCAGTATTATGGCTTATTTTAATCAATAAGACAGACAAGAAAATAATTTATATTAAAACATTATCCTTATGAAAGAATTACGCAGCAACCTTGCTCCCAAGCTCCTGACTTATTCCAAGGGCTAGTGCAGTCTTTCCAGTTCCAGGAGGTCCAGCCAGTAATAGTGCCCGGCCAGCCATCTTCTTCTGCCGAATCATATCAACCACAAGACCTGCTGCTTCTCTTGCCTCTGCCTGTCCCACAAAGCCGGCAGCAAAGGACAATGCTCTTCCATTGGACTAGAAAGAGGGAGAAAGAGAGAGAAGTCATTCACATGGTGAGATAATGAAAGAAGCCACTAATGATATAGCTATCCGACCAATAAAAAGCCAATGTTAGTCCACTAATAATACATTTGATGCTTCCAAAACCTCCAAACTTCTCATTGTTAGACAAGAAGAGGATGTCAGTATGTTACCCCACAACATTACATACGCATACAAGAACCACCGCAAAGGGGAACCTAACATTTAAACTTTGCAATGTGCCATTGTTAACTACTCTAAAGAACCAAATTTAAGAAATATAGGAGGAGGATTCAACTCTTGCTTAACCACGTAAAAGCAAAAAAAATCAATTTTATCCATGGCGAAGTGATTGAACTTCTAGCAATAAAGAATTTGTACAGACATTGAAACATGCTAATAGTATAAAATTTAGAGAAATGGCATTTTCCGGAGGTTTATAACTACCAATAGGTAATAAAAAGGTGAGAGGACCCTTGCCCGGGTTGCCAGAACATGAAAGTTAATGAAAACAAAAACAAAAACAAAAATTGACAGTAGCCAAGCTGCTGAAACAAACTGTCCTGAACTCTCAAGAGCCGCAGACGATACGGAAGAGTGGGGTAGCTTCCTTCATCGGAATGTGCATGGTGAGTATGTTAGAGAGAAGGAAAGAACCTCGAGTCCTAGGCCTTTGATATGTGTGTGAGTTGCAACGCGCTGCTTCTTGGTGGTAGACTGAACCTCTTCTATTTTCATCTTCTCCATCAATAACACTCTTCAGCTATTCAGCTTTGCAAAAACTTCCAGTCAGATGCTGAAACGCTTTACACAGCCTCTGCACTCTTGCTGCCGTCGGTTTCTACGACAGATGGTTTTGTTCTTGTCGTCGCAGGTGATTGCCTGAGGGGAAGCACGGTTTCCACCCTTGGTGACCTGGGGTTTTGGGGGGAGAGCACAGGAGGCGTGCACGGGTTTTGGGTCGGGGCAAAATCAAGGTTATTTCCGCTTGTTCGTTTTGGTCTCGGGCCACACAGCCCACACTCATGGAAGAAGAAGCCCTTTTGCCCCGAGTTGGTCCAAGTACAATTTTTCAAAGCTATAATCTTTTTTCCATGGCAAAAAAGAGAGAAGTTAAAAATCATTTACCATTATACATATGTATGTATATGTTTTAGACAATTTGTACATGACTATCCATGATCCCCAACTCTTAAGATTCCTTATTCTTAATGATATAAATCTTATAACCTCCTAATAAATGCTTGTGAATGATTTGTCATGGTTAATACCATTATATTTGTCTTCATTTCTCTATATTGTTATCCTTATAGTTTAATGGTTGTGAGGCTATAAATAAAGGTAATATACAAAGTATTAGCACCTATAATGAAAGGAATGAAAGTTCTTATTTATTCTCCTCTTCATCTTTCTCTTAACTTCTCCATCTCTTTATCTCAACCTCCTGTATATTCTTTTACTTTTATAACAATATATAAATATATATTTCTGATATTTGATTTAATCGGTATCTTAAAATAATTTTTTAAAAATAAAGAAGTAGAAATATCGTAAAAAATCTTATAACATGTGTGAAAAGATTAAAAAAAAAAAGTAAAAGGTCGAGAGAAATCTATAATGAGATGTGAACAATGGTGTAATGGTAAATTGCATATTTGATGCCCTAAAATAGTCTTAATAATAAAGCTAGTAAAACGTGCCCAACTTGTTGACCATGGTGTATTTGAGTTGGGGTTCCCCCAACCTACTGAGGTTTATGATACACAAGCCTATATTGTTTAACTCATGAGTTATGTGGTCTCAACTCGTGAGTTGGTGGGTCAACCAGTTCAACCCATTTTTTTAACAAATAATTCTAAAAGTAAATTTTCTAAAATATTAAATATTTATGGACACACAATACATAATTATATATATTTATTTCAATTTTATTGCCATTTATATATAAAAACAAATATTTTTAAAAACATGTTTAGGATTAAAATAAATAAAATTTACTGAAGATATTATAATTACTAAATGACATGTGAATGTTTATTCTGAAGATGTTTTCTTAAAATCCATTAACTTTATGTTAATTAGATTTACAAATATTTATATATTTATTAAATTTTTTACATTCTATATTATATATTAAAAATAAAAAAAAAATGGAATCATGGGTTGGAGTTATATATTATATATTTATGAACCATAGGGTCTAAGTTCCTGTTTGCATTGAAACACTATATTCACATAAATTGATATAAAATTTCTCTTATATATTTATTTTGTAGATTATAAATTATGTTAAAAGAATAAGTATCTGATTTAAACGGCCACTGCATTAACAACAATGCTTATTTTTTTTGTTGGTGAATAACAACAATGCTACTTTACTTCTATTAACAACAGTACTTGGTCCTAAGGATCTGGACCATGCACTTAGGCATTGCAACCAAACCCGGGCTTGCTGGATCAAGGTTCTACCATCAGATCAAGTGGCTGATTTTTTCTCTGGAGCACCCCAAGAGTGGCTTTTCAGAAACCTCAATCCTTCTTGGAACACTGTTGGAAAAATACGGGATAACCACAATAGATATATTTCTGATGGTACACCCTTCACCCCTGAGGGCCTCTTAGTTGTAGTTTCTGTTATTATTCCTCACACTCTTAATGCGGGCAACCTCCCACGATCTGTCCAGGCCACTGCTTAAGAGTTTGCCTTGTACATTTTTGGACCTTCATCACTGTTAATATAGTCATTTCAATTCAAAAAAAAAAAAAAACTCCTGTGCTCCTGAACATCTACAGTGTAATTTATATTCGTATATGCGGTTTAAACATAAGAGGAATTGACTTTTTGTCAGGAAAGTTAAAGAAATTAAATTCATTATTTAAATATGTATGTAATTATCGTTTTTTTTAAATTAATTTATTTCATCTATAAACTGATATATAAATTAATTATGTGCATACATATATACTTTCAAGTAGTGTATTTAATTTTTTTAATTTTCTCAATAAAAATTAATTAACGTTTATATTACGGATTATATTAGGGATTAAAGTTCAGTATAAACTAGTTTTATATATGAGACGGTGATATTTATCAATCAATGCCGAAATGTTTTTTTAACAATGATTTAGGCTTTTTGTTGGAAAAAAAAAAAAACAATGATGTTAGGCTTTTACATTGACGCCCCCAAACACAACAACGTGGCAAGTGACAACAAAGCAGCAAGTCGCAGGTTTAGCTAACGCTGGCTACACTGGAACTCAGCTTCTTTCTCCGTCTTCCATTCTCCCTCCTCCATCGCTCTCTAGTTATCTTTCTCCTCGGCCCTTTCTTTTTTTTTCCTACTGCGACCACGCCTTCGACATATACACAATATATTTATGTAAGCCTGCCAGATCGCCACCATCCTTCGCAGATTCCCATAACCCTAGATCTCCATGATTATGGCGCCAAGAAAAGCTCGCGAGCGCCAGCTGCTCGTGGAGTCCATGTACTCGGTCATTGCACTTCTCTTCCTCCTTGTTACTTGCGTTGAGCTCTGCGACGCCGCCACCGTAGTTGACGTCTACCGCCTGATTCAGTATGATATGTACGGGGCTCCCTTCGGATCTCGACTCGCCAGCCTCAATCACCATGCCGGCTCTCTCCACTTCTCTCCCCATACTGATCTCTCGCGCACTGTGCTCGTGATACCCCTTCGCGAGTTGAACATTACTTTTGTCAAAGGTTTCTTTTTCCTTCCTATTACGTGACGTAATTCTGAAGCATAAAGTCAGTTATTGTTATGCTGGTTACAGCAGTCTTTTTTGGCCCGATAGTTACAAAAGTCTTAGTGAAACAGAAAAATGACCATGGCGTTATCTTGCGCTCCGGATTTTCTCGATCCATTTTGAACGCGTGTCGTTATGGGGCTAACGGACTGAAATAAATTTCCATATCACCAACGCTAAGCTGGAATTTGGGTCTATTCTGTTTACTTGTCAATACAAATCATTGTATGACAATTTAACGCCTTTTCAGATCGATGGGAAGGATTGGTGGTTCAAATCGTTTCACTTGATTTTAATCCTCCTCACTAATGTGCGAAATAATGGCTATGCTTATTCTTGATTTATGTTTAAAAAATATCCACAAGTGTTCAAATAATTAAAGGATTGAATTAGGGTGCTTATACTAAGCTGATAATCAATAGATTCTGATCATGGGATTTTGAAAGTGTTGGGTTACTTGGAACGTAATAATCTTTATAAATGGGAGGGAGCTGCAAACCTTGAAGAGACATTGGGTAATGAGCAGTAAAGAGGCTTTCTAATATATTGTAGTGCAACTTCAAGTGCTCGTAAATACACAGCCTCCATTAAATCTAGTCCCAGTGCTCTCCCATGACTGGGAGGCACGAGAAGATATGCGAAGTTTATAAACTGGTAAATTGACAAGTTAGCTGTTGTGATTAGCATGCCAATGTTATCCAATCCTTTTGCAAAAAAAAAAAATAAAAAAAAAAATAGTTAGCCGCAAATTATACTGTTTTATGTAGTACTGTAACTGAATGCTTAGTTTTTAATGCCTCTTTATTTGTCAAGATTATTATTTGATGAATGTCATTTGATCCCAGACTTACAAGTCTATATACGGTAAATTTCTTGTGGATACTATATGGCAGAATATATTGTTGAAAAGAAGCCACTGGGGGGCTTATTATTTTTGCTGCCTAAGATGTTCAGTGTAGAAAATAAAGGTGGCATGAGAACTGATCAAGATGTTGGTAAGGAGCAGCTGAAGAATGTGTTGGCTGAACTTGAACAGATACTAATACACAACAACTTACCTGTGAGTAGATTGGTTCCAGCTTCTTTTATACTTTCCCTTCTTAATTTCTCTATAAAATACTTTTCCATGCATAAATATAATGTACTTTTAACCTCCTCATTGTAACCAAGGAAAGTTATTTATCTCATTACATTGGTCTTAAATTTGAATAAATTTCCAACTTTACCTGTAATTAATATTATCAATTGAAAAATCAAGTGCTCTTTCTAGCATCTTTAAAGAAGGGAATTTTTGGAGACAAGCATTAGATACCCCAAAAACTCATTCCAAGTGAATATGGCCTATATTTAGGACTAGAGGGACTAAAAGGTTTTCCATGTGGGAGTGGTATACCAATACCTTTTCATTACAACTGTTTTGTGTTTTTTCCCCTATCTATTCTCCTTTGCAGGTGTTATATGTGTCCACAATATGTTATATCACCTATTACTTAGCCAGGCTGTATTCAACAAACATAGTAAAAACTAACACATTGATTTTTCCAAAACTGACATTGTAAATTCATTGGAGGTGTGCATATCATATGTTAGATAGTTTCATTGTGTGCATATTGTAACATTCTGAGGTATTGTTCCTGTTTAACCGCTCGTAGGCACAGGGTTTTATTCTTTTAGGATCTCATGATCACTTAAAAGGCGTCTTGGATGTTAAAGGTCACTTTTCAACTATATACATGACCTTCACTTTGGATGAGTCTAGCCAATATGGGACTTGAGCGTACCTTGCCTACTACGTCTCCCTTCCCCCTTCACCCAATACGGGGTCCTTTAAGGTGTTAAGTCTCTAGAAACGCTTGGTGTAACACTTTCCCCACCAACGGAAAGAGCCGTCCTCGGCTCTAATACCATATTGTGACATCCTAAGGTATTGTCCCTGTTTAGCCACCCGTAGATATAGGGTTTTGTCCTTTTGGAATTCCATAATCATCTAAAAGGTGATTCAGATGTCAAAATCCACGCTTCTACTACATATATGACCTTCACTTTGAACGAGTCCAACTAATGTAGGACTTGAGCACACCCTACCTACTGTGTCTCCTTTTCCCCTTCAGAGTTCAAATAATGTAGAACGAGTCCATCTAATACGGGATCCTTCAAGGTGTTAGGTTTCTAACAACGTTTGGTGTAACACGTATCATATTCATGAGGTATTAGGGCTTACCACTAACACTTTTCATTTTCAAAGTTTGTGTGGCTTCCTTTTCATTTGAGGCTGAGAACATGGTTATCACAATTATGTTTCCTCTCTTGCTATCACATTGTCCTTTTACCACTTTTACTTTCTTTTTGTGTTTTTGACTGAAGTGTAACTTTATGGAGTTGCTACTTGTTACAGTATCCTGTTTATTTTGCTTATGAGGATGACAACATTCATGCTGTCTTAGCTGATATAAAGAAAAATGATGCCACTGGCCAACCTGCTACTGCAACTAATGGCGGGTGAGTATAAATATCTGAATATAGCTTCACTTTTTGAATCAAATCTAGCCAAGTTGCCTGACAGCTGTGTTAATTCACATGATTTTTTATGACTTGATTCATTGCTAGCTGCACCCTAGATATAGTGTACGAGTTGCAGTTTTCCTTGTTCGAATAAAATCATGCAAAGTTTTGAATTTCGTGGAGTTTTCTAACCCATTTAATTGGTCTCTGTGCACTAGATATGGCATACTCAATTGTTGATAGTATCATTGCTCCTATATCTTACTCCGCTCAATACTATTTGATACTTTGTTGGATTATGTTTCAATTTATTGATTTTGGATTTGCTTTTTCTGCTTTTTGTTTCAATGCTTATGTTCTCATTTATTTCTTTCCTCCATGTGACATTGCAGATACAAGTTTGTTGTTTCCGCTCCAGAGCCAAAGAAAGTTGCATCTCCCACAATTACAAATATTCAGGTTTTTGCTCAACCTTTTCGCTATAGGAATTGAACCATTATGAAACATATTGTAATAATACATGGTTGATACTCTTGCTTCTGGTTTCTTATGTTTAGGTGTACAAAGTATTTTAGACCTATAATAGTTTTTGAATCTAAAAGGCTTTCAGACATCTGTTCGAGAGCTTCTTTGTAATTAAAAATATGTTATTTTGATCTGGCTTGATTGTGGATAGATAATTAGAGGCATGGTATTTCCTGAAACAGTGCTAACTTGTATTGTGTAATATCAATGGCTCTCTATGCTAACGCCCATAATTTTATCCATTTTCCATTTTCCTATTTGGCCTAATATTTTCTGTGTGTAAAGATTATTGAAACTATTTCACCAACTTCACTTAACTCTACGAACATTTAATGGAACTCCCCTTGCTTTTATCTTTAATCTAGCTATTTGGAAGAACCAGAATCACGAGTTTAACTTTTGTTCTGTATCATTGGTTTGGCTGCAGGGATGGTTGGCAGGAAAGAAGACAGATGATGATGCCAGTCAATTACCCACCATCGCTATAGTGGCATCATATGACACTTTTGGGGCTGCTCCTGTATGTATATTTTCTTGTTGCACCTATAAGGGCAATTGGTGTGTTATTTATGTATGCGTTGCAAATATAACTGTAGGCATTGTCGGTGGGAAGTGATAGTAATGGAAGTGGTGTTGTGGCTCTCCTTGAAGTAGCTAGGTTGTTTTCTCTCCTTTATTCAAATCCAAAGACCAGAGGACATTACAATCTACTCTTTGGACTGACATCCGCTGGGCCATACAACTACAATGGAACTCGTAAGGTGATAGATTCTGTTTGTAAGTTCACTTTTTTGCCAACAAATTTTGTCACATTTTTGTTTGTATTTCCTGTTTATTGTCATATTGTATAACTTTGAATCCGCATGCTCCAGTGGCTTCGCAGCTTTGATCAACGTATGCGTGAAAGCATTGACTACGCTATCTGCTTGAATAGTATTGGCTCGTGGGAAAACGATTTGTGGATTCATGTGTCTAAGCCACCAGAAAACGTCTATATAAAGCAAATTTTCGAAGTTAGTAAATTGTCACAACAGAGTAGGCAGCTATACAGAGATGCATTGACTTGCAATTCATGTTTTGATGGTTTTATTGGTGGATTTTGGTGTAGGATTTTTCTAGCGTGGCAGAAGAGTTGGGCTTTACTGTTAATCTGAAGCACAAGAAGATAAATATTTCAAATCCTCGAGTAAGTGCTAAACCTTACAGATTTGTTCAACTATTATAGTTTATAATCCGTTTTTATTTCGCATTTCTTCTGTATTCAATTTCATTACAGATGCGATACTAGACAGTCCTTTCCTTATCCCCCCTCCTTAATCTCAACAACCTGAAATTCACGCATGGCTACATGTACCTTTGTTCTAATTAGCAACTTAGCAAGGTGCCCCGCCTAGGGGTGGGGTAGGTGCCCCGCCTCCCTCTCACACACATCCCCTCTCCATGCTTCTTATAAGCGATCCTTTTTTCTTGGTTCTTGAAAGGAATATGTTAATGACTCAGTTCATCTGCTGTCGCCTGTTATTTATCTGTCTTAGCCTTCAGTAATAAAAAATTTCTGCTTGATATCTCATACAACTATTCACTATCTATCACTACTGTGCTTTTCTTTCATTTTCTTCCTTATGCTGTTTTGAAGTTGGTTGTCAAAGCTACTTACTTGCTGTAGGTAGCTTGGGAGCACGAGCAGTTTTCTAGGCTGAGAGTTACTGCTGCCACCCTCTCTGAACTCTCCACTGCACCTGACTTGCTAGAAAGAACTGGGGGCCTTGTTGACAGCAGGTTCATCTGTTGACCTAAAAGCCAGATTATTATTCCTCTTATAGCATTTTTCTTAGAGCTTGATTCTGCAGGCATTTTGTCAACGAAACAGCAGTTGTCAGAAGTGTGAAGTTAATTGCTGAGAGTCTTGCGGTAGGATTAATTTATTTACACTGAATAGTGATCTTAGGAAAATTGTAATAACTGACTGGCAATATTTCCTACAAGCTCTCTCTTTCATTTAATGTGAGTTAAAACTTTGAGGAGTATCTTGACATTTGGCATGTGCCTTAATTTTTTTTTTTTTGTATCTTTATGTTGTGAAACTTCACTGTTTCTTAACCTTTAGGGTGTGTTTGGATTAGTTTTTGGAGAATAGTTTCTAGATAAAAAGTGATAAAAGTGATTTTAGAGAATAGATTTTGAAGAATAGCTTTTGAAAAAGTAGAAAAAAATAGCTCTTGAAAAATGATGGTTTTCAACCCTCAAACCTTGGTTTTGAGGGTTAAAAGCTATTCTGGAGAATTTGAGAATGTTTGTGTAACTCACACAAAACCATGGTTTTAAGGGTTAAAAGCTATTCTGGATTTTGGTAAGGTGTTTGTCTACTCTATGTTGGAAACCATGGTTTTAAGCCATGTTGCCAAACACGCACTTAAAGTAAATCATCTGCTCTACTTTCTGCAGAGGCATATTTACAGACATGAAGGAAAGAACATTCGGGTATTCGCAGATGACAGTAGTTTGGCTGTAAATCCTTCTTATATTCGATCATGGTTAAATGTGTTGTCACAAACACCTCGGGTGGCTCCATTTCTGCCAAAAGATGATCCTTTTGTTGCAGCACTGAAGAAGGTATTGTCGTGATATGTACTGTGATGTTTTCAAGCCTTTTTCTATAATGGGATGGATTTGCACCAACTTTGGGATGTCCATGGCTTGGTTTTTGGTTGATTATAGACTGGATGTGCTGTGGGCAATGGGCTAAGCATTGGTAATAATGTTGTGTAGTGTTTCATGAGGAATGCCTATTTCCCCCAAAGGAAAAAGTTGGTGAAGGGTGCTAACTCCTCAATTCCCTTGAAACTAGAGCTGACAATAAAGCATCCTCCTTTTTTTTTTCCTTCCACTTTTTTCTACTCACCCAAGTGTTATCCCTGTTTTCAGGAATTAGAAGATCACACTGACCAGGTTGATCTGCAACGAGATGTGCTAGATGGGATGTTCACTTTCTATGATTCAACTAAGGCAATGCTGAATGTATATCAGGTATTTCAAGTTACTTCTGATTCACTGTGTTGTAAGAGTTGTCTCTACCTTTTATCAGTCGCTGAGAGAACTTGATGAATGGATCTTTGTGGATAAAAATGTCTGATGGGGTTCCCTTATGTTACATTTTCTCAGAGTACTTTAACATCTTACAAAATGCATAAGCTTTTATATTTAATTAATGTTATATACGCTTAGCCTGCGAAATAATCAAATTATTTGATTTTGACAGGTTGCCAGTGTCACATTTGACCTTCTATTGCTGTTAGTATTGGGGTCATATTTGATTTTGCTCTTCAGTTTCTTGGTCATTACAACTAGGGTATCTATCTGTTTCTTGCCTAACATCAATTTGCAAAATTTTATACACAGCATAGTTTATGCGGTACTCATTTTTGGTGATGCTGTTAATCAGGGCCTTGATGATCTAATCAGCTTATTCCGACGTCCTCCCTCACGAAAAGTGAAGACTGCATAGTAATAGTAGGCAGGATTTTGCATCAAGGTTTGGCCATGTGTTGCAATTTACAATGGAAGAACTTTAGGATGAGTCCCTAATGAACTGCATAACGTTTATTGGTTCGGGGTTTGAGAACAGCAAGATGTTTGATTTATGTTCTGCTAAAATGAGGACTCTCTGGCTCACGTAAAATTTTGATGTTTATTTTGAAAAACTAGTTTGCTGCGTTTGGGCAGAGCAAGGCATAAATGCAAGAGGGTACACGATGAAATGGAATTTAGCAGCATCGCATCATTTTAAAGAATGAAACGTCGCTGCAATACCGTTGCTATGGCCAATGCTGGTGTCAATAATAAGACTGGAAAGCATAGGATTGTTCCTCATGTTTTAGCCATTGTCGTGTGAAAACTATTGATGCTAACATGGGCGAACTGTAGAGTTGGTTTGAATGGCGACTAGGTTTTCCTGTACCTTGGTCCTAGTTCAGCTATGTCTGTGATTTTAGTTGAACCTTTGGTATGATCAATTTTGCATTTAGATATTGGTGAACTGCTATTAGCGTTAGGTGTAGGTATGATTATAAACTTGTGAAGTCGCCTTTGGGAGATCCGAAACTGCAGTCCGCGTCAAAATTTGAATTGTTGAATTGCATCAAATCCTTTGACAAACATATAGAATTAATTGAAAAAAATATTTTCATACAAATTGAGATAAAATTGTTTTTATTGTGAAAAATCACTTCAAAAGAAGTTAATCCAAAATTAGACACAGCCCATCTAAATATCATGTCAAATGCCTTTAAGCAGAACTTAAATTCTAAAAACATGAGTAGGATTTAAAAGTAGTTAATGATTCTATATCGCACAAGGAAAAAATATATGAAGATATGAATCACTACGTTCCTCTCAGCGGTGGCATGACCAAGTTTTAAGTGGATGCCACTCAAGGCATGACTTCCAAGTAGATGGTCGTTATAGTTGATAATGTGTTCTAAATTCTGATTGACTAAAATCAGCATTATAGATGTTTATTAAATGACTTGACGGGATTAAACAAATCTTAACACAACATGCAACTTAAAAGAGGATCAACACCTCAATATAGCGACGCGTGTGATACCAGTTCTCGTCATTTTCTTGTGGAGGCATGTCACCTTTGGTGAGGCAAATTATTTTACATTAAAAATTCAACTTATGTATATATACTTTTGTAATTTTGTAATTCTTTTAATACAATACGCCACGTTCGGTCTGATAAAAAATATGGCGACATTCAGAAAACTAGCGAGACCCAGATGGCCAACACCAGCTAGTACAACCAATATTACAAATAGAGATACTTTACTGACATTTAAAAGCTTATACATAATGATTAATACCTGGCCTAAAAAATAACATAGTAAAACTGGATTACAAAAAACAATGCCTCTAGCAAGTTGATGGTTTAGTACCTCTTTAAAAGTCATTGTTGGTGAGCATTCAGCAGCGCCCTATAGACCATATCAACGAATTGATTGTCCTACCAATAGCGCACCGCAAAGTTAGAATACAAGAGAATGGACAAGAAAATGGAACAATCTATGACCCACAGAACAGATGAGATTATGATTGACCGATACAGCATTTGCTTGAAAATGGTATTAAGGGCAGAATATCAGACAATAGCAAGCAAGCAGACTAACCTGAACAAGCACTAGAAGTGCATCTCGGACCTTTTCCCTGGTAATCACTGGACCATAGTTTGAAGGAGGAACAGAAGCAGGAGTAAGAGATGGTGGAGGATTTGGAGGGGGAAATGATTGTAGCAGGGGAGCACCAAGTGGGCGTTGTATGCTAGGAGCAGGCTGAAGTGGGGGGGCCGCTGGAGTGGATGCAGGGGCAGGACTGACCATCAGTGGTGAAGAGGAAGGGGGAGGAACAAAAAAGGAAGATGGCTTCACGAGATTAGTGGCTAGGTTGTTGTTGCTACCAGCTTCAGGAGTGTTGTGGACAGGCATCAGAGGCGTAGTTGCAGATAGAGCAGGTATCTGCAAGGTTGGTACAGTGAGTGTCGCAGCATTTGTTGGCACAGAAAGAGAAGGAACCGTATGAGAAGATTGGTAGGGTTGTCCAGAGATTGGAGCACTGGTTGAATTCCCAATGTTCATAGCTGTCTGCAACATTGTAGGAGAAAAAACCTATCCTGATCAGAACTAAGTTCCAAACATTCACTATGGAATCAGAAACTCTGTTACCACCACAAGGTACAATGTTTACATATGAGAATGGCCATATACAGCAACTGAGTCCATTTCAGGTGAAATAAAAATTCTTATAAATATTACTCGCTCCGGTTCTAAAAATCAAGACATCATTTGTAGCGCAAGACTGGAGGGAGTATCTCAGAAACAGATAAATAGGTCCGCAGGATTCATCAATAAGCACAATATAATGGGTCTTTTTCTAGCCTTATGAATTATTACTACCACTATATTCAAGCATGAGCAGGTGTCCAGTTCAGGAACCTTTTTCAAAAAGCCTTCATGGAAAATTAAACTCGGGAAAAATGGACGAGCAACCGAAGTTTGGGTTAGATCTAAGCAGAAGAAAGCATAAGACTAAAATTTGTCGGAAACAATCCTAGCACATACAACAAGGCTGGAATGGATACAAATCCGTTACAAGACCTCAAGAAGAAAGGCCAATCCAGTGCCAAGGAAAAACAAAGGGAAAAAACCACGTTCAGCAATAAAGCAAAGAGCTATTCCACGCCATCAATAAAACAGACTCAGCAAATCCAATGAAAGGAAGATTAGAAAAAAGCAAAAATAGATCCATCACAAATCATCAGGGGCAAATAATTTTCTCTCTACTGTACATACACTGAAGAAGTTCACAAAGGAAGGATCATCAGGAACATCAGCCAGATTGGAAGTAGATGATGATGGCTCCAGAGGACCATCCATAACTGCCATAGTTGGTACTGCCTCCAGTTCCTCAAACTCACTGCAAGGAGATACAAGCAGAGGCTTACTTCTCAAAATCTAAGGTAAGCAAATGTAAGTGAAGCCACTAGCCAAGCTGTCAACTGCAATTATATCCTACTGCTGATACAAAAAAGTAAAGAGGTGGATTATGAATGAATGAATTAACAGATCTCATAAACTTTTCCCAATTAAAGATGATAATTACTCCCTCTGATCCTCAATATAGGGTCTCCTTAACTGATTCGTAGAGCCCAGAAAAAGTAGGTTTGTTATTTGTAATCAATTTGTGACAATTCTCCAGAAACACCCTTGCCATTTAATGATTGAATGTGAAGAGACAAAAATATCTCAATAAACAAGGGTGTTATGGGAAAGAAAAATTTAATATAAGAGACAAAAGGGAATGAAACCTTATATTTAGGACCAAGCCAAAACCCTCAAATGGACCTTATATTCAGGAACAGAGGAAGTAAGAATAAAGATGTAACTGAGCGTAATTTGAATAATTATTTTCCAGTTACATAACAAGTATTAATCCCACATCAGAGTCCAGGTTTCACCCAATTATCATTAATTGGATAAAGTACACTTGTATCAGATATATTCAGACAAATACATTTTTCAATCACAAATAGGGGGAAAGATGTACAAGTTACACAGGCACAAGGGTGGGGAAATCATAAATACATAATCCATAAACATGCCTTAGGAAAAATAAAGGGTTAATATGATTACACAACCAGCATCACACCAGAAACCACCTTTTATCATAGCACATGGTGAAATTAAAGGATTCTATGGGAAAGAAATATGGCAAGTAGAATACCATGAATTAAAACCACATCAACCTTCGTTGAGGATGGATTATGACGAGGAACAGATAAAATTGAACAAACTGTAAAACAAAGAATATTATTACCTCTTTGTTGAAGACACCTTTGACTTTTGAGGCACCTTGGAATAGGCATTAAGAATCCTGAAATCAACTGAACACAACTGAATAATATGGTCGGGCATGAAAAGTTGTGACAATATTCAATGGACATTTTCACCAATTCGAAATAATTTGAAACCCATGGTGACCTTGGCATTGAATGCCAACAAATCATAACACCGTTTCTTCAAACTTCTTTCTTCTCATACTATCATTTTTATTAACCAGTAACTATTTTGAGCACCCAAACCAACCAACCAGCCAAACCCCCTCCCCCCTCCCAATAAAAAAGGGGTAAAATTGAAATTGAAGTACATTAGCCAGTTTTGCTTTGGTAAAAAAACCATGCATCCAATCAGAAAGAGGGTGAAGGGAGAGATTATACTTCATAGATTTGAAAATAAGAACCTCTGAATTAGCATGAATGGTCCACATCATCACATATTTCATGACCTTAATATTGGGGCATGGATGTAGAAAAGAATAATAAAGACAGACTCAGAAGTAACCAATTGATTAGAAAGTGCCTGTCAGCTGGTAGGTGATAGCAAAATTGCATTCCCAGTATGAATAATACCTGTTAAAAAGATTTGCAACCTCTTCACATTCACGTGCATTATAGAACCAGATGCCATTCACTTCTTGAGCAGCATTTCTATAAAGCAGATATGGTATCTGAACTTCATACTCAAAATCTCCTAGGAGATTCTCCACCAAATTTTCTGCTTATGGTAACACAATTTAATGCTAGTTTAAACATAGACAGGACATGAATGCAAGTTACTCAAAAAGGATACTCGGAATTTCCTTTCCCCATGTCTAGCAGCAACATGATATGTAATTAGTTATTGAAGCAAGTTATAGAAGGCATATTTGTGTTCATATGTTCACTAATTTGCTATACTCACAATATTGAGTGTAAGAAGCCAGCCATGGAGTGCCAATATCCAATACCTAAGCCCCAATCCTAAAATTTTAAGGCAGAAGCACACCTAATAACTACAAAAATATTATATCAAGCGCAATAAAATATTAAATATACTGCTCCATTAACTTTAATAGTGAATCCACCGGAAGGAAGACTTGGAAGCAAACTGCAGAGTAGGTGCAGGCCATCCCCACAATCCACTTCTCTTTAAGATAAAGGTTTTATAAATCCATACTATCACGAAGACAAGTCATGAACCAAGCTGAATTGCCAATAAGCCACGAAAATTCATAATTTTGGATTCTTAATAATATGAATAACTGAGCAACTGACGGCAACATATACAAAAGAGGTGGAATGACTGACCAGTATTGCGACGATTCATCACTATAAACTGAAATCGTGGTTGAGTATTCCTGAAACAAAATAGAGCAACAAAGATAGGCTTGATTAACATCAGCAGATAAATAGAGAACTAAGAAAATCAAACAAAAAAGCCCTAGGCTTCCCAAACACAAATTCCTTCGGAACTCATTGATCGTTGAGCCTACAAACCGTTAAATATATGGTGAAAGTAACAAACCTGCTGCTCAATATATTTCACACCAACTGCATATCCTTTGCACACGAATTTCCTCACTAACACTTAAACCGATTCCTAAATAACCATTAATTCACTTGTGAAAACGTTGGATGCAGTAATATAAGAGAAACTAACCTCTTGACAACAAAGAGAGATCCCTCAACGTCCTTGCGGCTCTGCAAACCAGACATTCAGAAAGCAGAGAGAACGGATGAGAAAGCAATAAAAAAGGTGAAAAATAGAAAAATGAAGAGAGGGTGAATGGCAAACCCATTGGCTAAGGTCGATGTTGAATTCGTAGAAGGTGACATGAGCGGCGGTGATGAGAATTTCCTCCACGAAGGGATCGATTCGTTGCAGAACAGTGAGATTGAGATGCTTGGTGGTCTGCTGGTCCAGATTGGGCATGAGCTTGCCGTTCTGAGACATTGTTGATGGTCTCTGCAACGCAAACCCTAGAATTTGGGGGCAACGAGAAACGTAAAGAGGGAGGGAGGGAGGGGTGACGCAGGCAGGTGAACGGGTTTGAGTTGAACGTACTCAGCTTGTCGTCGAAGGGAACCTTCAGTTAATGACGAAAACAACCTTCTATAGATTTTCAGCGTTTGGTGGTGTGTTTAAATATGATAGCATGAAAATATTTTTTATATTTTATCCAGAAGATATTATTTATTTATTTATTTGCCCATTGCGATGGCCAATAGCAATGCTTAAGGAAACTGTATTTCTCTTGTATATCCTCATAACTGTGAATGAATAGATTTTCAGTTTCTACTCAAAATTATACGTGTGCGTGTTTGTGTGTGTGAAGGAAGATAATCTTTGTAGTTCAGGAGAGATTAATGAAGAGCTGGAGTATATGATCCTTGGAGGTGAGGATAAAGAGCTTACAGAAAAGGGTGCAACTCGGGCCAATAGGCCGCGTTTGGTACTTGTTACTGTCATTTTTACAAGTAATAACCACTTAAATAATGTAAAATGAACTTATAGTTACAATTATTTTAAAGTAATAAATATGTAAGAGATATAACTAAACATATCTTCATTTGTGAAAATGATAAGTTTG
>QFDD01003580.1:0-18013 GCA_006871305.1 Vachellia collinsii
GATAAAAGGGTTTCTACCTGTAGTCCTTTGTTTACCTTTACCTTCCTTAGTATCCCCTTTTCCAGTCCTCCTCGGGGTGCTCAAGCAAATGTCAAATCCTAAGACATACGTATAATATTACGTTAATTATACGCTTATCCAGCTTTATTTAGCTCCTCTTTTTCTCTTAATCTCATTTATACCCCTTTACATTATTTGATTTTTCTTTTCTTGACCTTTAAATTATTTTTCAATAATTTTGAAAAATCATAACTTATTCCATAAAATTCCAAATACAATAATTTAAGCTTCTATGTGAAACTCTCTATATATTCTTTCAATGAACATTACTATTCACTAAATATAGTCTATAAATATTCCTAAATAAATGTTCAAAAGTTGCAGCTTGTTAAGCAATTTTTCATATTTTCCATATTTCAGAACCAAACCTTATTGGTTCGTAACTTGTAACTTATCCAAATAATGCATCTTAGTACTCATTTTAAAACTAATGAGTATACCAAATTTCATAGTCAACCAAGACTATTTGAGCTGTTAAAAGTTCACTCAAATCCTTTAATATTGCCACGTCCATCATTTGACATATTTGTACATACTCATATGCACAAAAATTATCTTTAATGTCTCATAGACATTTTACAACCTTGCTAATAACAACTGCTTAGCACCTTTAATTTTTCTATAAACAACAGCTTCCAATGATTTTTGCATATGTATATAGTCAATTCTAAATTTTCAGAATACACATATATATACGCAGATACATATGCATGTATCTATATAGCTCACAGGAATAAACCAATATTTGTAGTTACCAACTTCCAAATCGTTTAAAATTATCTATTAAAATTCCTCTACATTACTGTAGTCTTATATTATCAAAACTCAAAACTTCTCAAAATACTAACCTTAAAAATTTCCTCTAATCATACTAAAATTACTACCATTAGGAAGATAAAAATATATAGAACAATTTTTATGAAGGAAGTTTGCTGAAAAAAAGGGATTTTAGTTACCTAAATTATCCCAAAATATTGGAATCAATAACGCTTTCCTCCTTCTCTCTTCCTTCTCTTCCTTCACGACTCTGCAAAGATTGCAGAGAAGGAGAGAATAGCATCGTTTATATAGACGCGTACCGTTCCCTTCGTTCTCCTCCTTCTCCTCCTTTTCCTCTTACTTTTCCTTAAATTCCTCCTCCTTCTCCTCCTTTTCCTCCGTCTTGCCGCCTCTTTTATTTTTTTATTATTTTTTTTCTTCTTTCTCTCTCTCTTGCCGACACTTCACTCTCTTTTTTTTTCTGACTTATCTTGGTCCTTTCCTCTCCGTGACTCCTCCACCATCATTATATAATATAATAATATATATTATTATATTATTTAATTTATTTTTAACTATTCATTTTTTTTTACTTTCCTTTTCTTTTGTATTTGCCTTTCCTTTTCCAATAAGCGCAAAATACTATAAGATACTTCAATAAGTAACTTTCCCTGAAATTTGATCCTTTAATATGTAGAATGATTTTTCTAATAAAGTTTTGGACTCTATACTTATTTTTCTCAAATTTCCTTAAAAAATAAAATTATTCCCTTAAACAACTTTTGTCCCAAAACTTTATTCATACTTAACCAAAATTTTGTAGTTGGCTTCCCAAAGTATGATTTACAGTTTATATCACATAAGCCAAATTTTGGGTTGTTACAAGGTGGAACACCAGCCTTCTTTCCATTGTAGTACTCTATAAATGCATTATCGAAACCAAGCACTTGAACGTTCACTTTCCATTCATTGAATTTTTCCAATACGCTAGTTATCAGAGGATCAAACCCTAGAATCTGCACGTTGTTGCCTTTGCTCAGAATAGCCCAAGCTTTGTCGTTTCTGTATGAAATTAAAGTTTGGATTTGTTTGAGCACAGTGTCTTGCTCATGGTTCTTGTTTTGGAATAATCGGCTTAACATGGAGCTTGTGATGTTGTTCCAGAAGCTACACACAGATGTTTGATCAATCTTTGAGAAGTTGCAATGGTCGATTATGGCTTTTGCTTGCATGATGATTGGGTCGTTGTTAATGGAGTCTAACAGTGTCCCAATCCTTTGGGTCAAAGCAAGGTCAGTGCCTCCATAAATGAAGAGATAATTCTTCTCCTCAATCTGCACATCATAATATTATTTGCTGAGTTAGTTTTCCAGGAAACACGATACTCGAATCGAATTTAAGATCCGGCAACGTAGATGAAATAGTTGAATAACTTTTCCTTCAGCCTCTAAATTTTGACCCACAGCAAACCATCCCTAACCTTTCTTTGATCCTAAATTTTCTCCCAAATCAACATTGCATATATTAAGGGTTTTCATGCGGGTAGTTCCAATAATGCAAATAGTGAAAAGGTATTTTAAGAAAACAAACACATTTTTTTCAATAGTAACGAAAAGAGCTCACCCATTTTTCAATCTCTGGGAAAACATTGATTGTTTCATTCCAAAACCAGTTCCAGTGAAGGGAGAGTCTTTCTTCATCCTTATCAGGTGAAAATGGGAAAGCTTCAATCTTCCATACGAAGATCATGTGCATTGCATTTCTGTGAATCACTTGACCTCTATGCCTCGTTTGGTACGCGGAACTGATTTTGATGGAATTGGAAGTGGAAGTAGAAATGGAATTGGAAGTGGAATTGAAACTGGAACTGAGATTAAAAATATGTTTGGTATGCTGGAAGAAGTAGGGTATTATTTTAATTTAATATTTATATTTATAATGCAAAAGGACTAATATACCCTTTTCCAAACCAAAACATTATCCTTGCCAAACGTGGTGCTCACCGACCCACCCTCATCGGAAAACTGAAGCAAAGGAGAACTAGGTGACGGAGGAGATCGAAGTGACAGTGGCAAGTTCATCGCCGACACGGAGGATCTGGAGAATGTAGTGGATCTGGAAGGGGGCCGGGAGATGGAGGATCTGGAGAACACTGACGTGGAGGATTTTAGATGCAATGGAACTCGAGAACGCCGACGGATCTGGAGGGAGGGAGGGAGAGATGCAATGAGAACGCCGACGGATTTGGAGGGAGGGAGGGAGAGAGGGAGAGATGCGATGAACCAGAGGGAGGAGGGAGAGCCGCTTCGGAGATCGAGGAAGAAGAAGAGAGTGAAGGGTGGCGAAGAAGAAGAGAGTGAAGGGTGGCGAAAGGTGAAAATCCACGGAGGCTGGCCAAAATCTTGGAGGAAATCGACAGGATTTGAAGAAGAGAGTGAAGGGTGGGATTCACCGACGCCGCACCGTCGTCCTCACCGATGAAGCACCGTCGAGGAAGAAGGGGAGACAGTCGTGGATGAAGCACCGTCGTGGATGAGGCTTTGCGCTGAAAGATGAGGAGGGTATAATTGCCAATAGATTAAATTAAAATGGGTATAATGGTAATCAAATTTTGAGTTCCAAGGAACTGATCCAGTTCCATAGGGTTAAGCTTGGAACCCAATTCCACCATTTTTATGGAACTGGGTTCCACATGGAACTAGGTTCCCACACACCAAACAAGACTAATTGTCAATTCCAAGCCCAATTCTATTTCCAAGGGCTCAGTTCCATGCTACCAAACATAGCACTAGGGTTTGTGAGGCTTTCCCTGGTAATGGCACATCTGTTCTAATTCCATCTTGCCTTTAATGACGAACAGGTTCTGTAACACGTACCATGACATCTTTGATTTGAGATGGTTGAACTTCTCTTTATGATCATCACTTATCTCAGTTTCCTCCACCACTGGAACCCACAGAATTTGATAATTTTGCTTCTCCTATTCGTTCGTGAATGCTTCGTGGATAGATTTCAGAACCCCAATCTCGTCTTCGATGTTGTCCAGACCAGAAATGAATAGTAAAAGATTCTCCATCCGCAGAACTTTGTTGCTTACCTAAAATATTGGCCCACAGCAAAACACATGCATCTCATTCAAATTGTTCATATTTTGTAAAGGAAATGTGATACGGGACGGGAAAGGGAGAAGAGGGAGAGAGATTAGATAAGAAGGAGAGAAATGAGGGACAAAACAAACGAAAAGAGAAGAAAAAACTCAAAACGAGGGAGGAAACTCAATAATCAATGCAATATTAATCAAGCATACAGAGCAAGTATGTTGAAGCGTTATCAGTGAGTATCAAACTAACTCCAAGCGTTAATGGTAGAATGATGAACACTAAAATTAAACGCCAATAACAATTAATGACAAGATATAATAACAAATCAAAATAAAAATTTTCTAAATAAAAACACTAACTAACTATTACCACATATTCCGTCTACGTGTTTTTAATCTATCTGCTTCTTACACTAGACAATTTATACAAGTATATTGATAAAACTTTGAGAACTGACCACTTCGTGAGTAGTGTTGTCAAAAATTTCAAGCTCGGTAACATTTAAAGGGAAGATGAGACCAATCAAAAGATCCACAATTCCAGACGGACACGTAATCATTTGCCTTCTCCGGATTCTGTCTTTTTATTACTCTAACACGTAACCATTGTTAGAGTATATAAAAAATCAATTTAATAACATTTTCGTTTTAACAATTTTTTGTTTAAAAGATGAATTGCAAATACTAATTCAGAAAGTGGACAATATGGGATCAGTGTCAGTTGCCAATGGGCAGTCTAATGTTTGTAAAGCTAGGTTTGAATTGATATTTTTAACTCATCTGCTTACAAAATTTTTGGGACCTAATTGTAGTTAAATTCATCTTTTGGGATTAACTAATGTCATTGTCCATGTATTATATAATACTTTTTTAAAAAATTAATGTTTTTGAAAATAACAATTATTGAAAATTTGAAAGGGAAAAAAACTCATAAGCAGTTCTGTTTCCTAACCTTTTTCGCGTTCAATCATAGTCAACTCATTCTTCAATCTCATGACAACATGATATATGGAGCTTCCCAACAACTTCGGATTTTACGCTCCAATCCCTACATCAATTTGGGAAAAAAAAAAGGTACACAAAATGATTATATCATTCAAAAAAATTATTCAAAAAGCATTTCTTAAAAAAAGTAGGGAAAAGCTTTAGATTCCTCCCATAAAACTTTGACCACCTATTAGCATACTCATCACTAATTAAGGAATTCATATAAGATGGTGATATCATGTTTCCGTGTACACATATAAGATTACTTTATCTTGTACATTGACACATCAGGGCCAAAAATCAAGAAAAAGAATATTAACCCTTATAAATACATTTAAAAATCAACAAAAATTAGTACCAAAAAAATCGTATATAATAATATTGTTTATAGGCAGTTTTTGAGTTTCAAGACAATACCTAATCCCGAAGATTCCGTTCATCTAAAATATTTTTTGTTACAAAAAAATTGTTTCATATATATGAGGACAAAAGCATAGTTCAGCCATTCGATTAGAACAAGTAAGGAGCGCCAAGATTGCCTAATAAGTGTATAATTCTTTAGGAACAGCAAACAAAGTTGGGACATCTTCTTGCCTGATATTTTTATCAGAGATCTTCTTCTCTAATTTTTTGATACGCCCTCAATGAGTTCGAACGTATAATCCACCAAATTGGTAATAATATCTAAGTTGTTTTTGCTAGGCTTAGCTTCTTCACCAAGCCTAAAGATGTGGAGTTCAAGAGTGTTTTCCTTGGTAGGTTCCATGAGAGAGAGACGCCAAGTTTCTCCAAAGTCCAAAGTAAAAGCTGAGAGGGCTATCACTGCCTTTGCGTCCCATTTGTAGCTTCGAAGCTTCTCCAGAATTCCCACCACTGTTTCGTGTGCTGTAGATTTGTTAAAAGGCTTGCATATGTCATCTGTAACATTAACAGTTATTTATTGATTAGTACCGATCGAGTATCTTTCATTCTATGTAATTTGTATAACAAAATTACTTGAAGAGTTAAGGGGGCAAAAATCCAAAAGAACAAGTGTACCGTTGGTCCTCTTCTTTACCTTTGCTAAATGTCTCTTCTTGATTTTTTTTTAATTTTATATAAAGTGTCTTCTGGGTCTTTTAACAGTGTTAGGGCTATAAGACCGGAAAGATAATTTGAAAACAAAAATTAAGGGATAAAATATGATATGGTACAAAGTTAAAGGATTAGAAAGACGCTTTTACCCATTCTAAAAAGTGAATATAATTAACAAGGAAGTGGATGGAATGACCTGACAAGCAATTTCTTTGAGGGTACTGAAGGGTGGCATGAAACTGGACTGTGGAACCTTGTCCTCTACAAGTTCAACAGCTTTCGGACGCTGTGAAAGTGAACACACACAAAATGATAGTTAGTTAATGAATAAACAGAAAATATTAAAAAAAAAAATCTGCTAAATCAGCTTTTTTGTAATAAATGGTACCTTAAGATCGAGGGAGTTGCCGATGTGAGTGGAGCTCTTGACAATGTTGGAAACAACATTGTAAAGAGAATCGACATCGTACTTGGGGGCCTGCGAGTCGTTGATTCCGATGATGTGGTTGGAGATGACTTCATCAGATGCAGTGAAAGGGCTTAAATGAATCCGAAGAAGATGAAGAATGGACAGGGGTCATCACTGGTGATGGTAAAACTTTTTCCTTGGTAGACGACATGTCTGGGAGTGTCGTATGATCTGATAGAAGAAGAATGTAAGAGACGACTAGTTGTTGTGCTCTGTGGTTGCTTTTCATGGCGTATTTATAGGCCATAAATGGCATGTGCCAGAATTATAAATAATAATAAATAAGGGAATATATAATAGAACAGAATGTGAAAACTCGAACTACCCACGAGGACTTAAAATAGTGTCATTGAGATCCTTCTCGTTGAAATCTGGATATAGATTGTATTATTATCCATTAACTTCAACATGAGAGTTACTCCTCTTGCCCTATTTATACGATGCTGAGAGAGAAGGAAATTTTTTTGTTCAATTTATAAGTTATATTATTAAATTTTTCATGTGAATGTACAATTTTATCATTCATTTATTATTTTATTTAACTTGTTTTCATATGGGTATATTAATGTATATTAAATAGTGTAAAGTCAGAATGTTGTTAAATTTTCAAGTAAAATTAATGAAGTTTAAAGTTTTTTGTGTTTACGTGAAATATATTGAAAATGACTTATTAATAGAATCAAAGGAGTAGATAACTAATTTACGTAAATTAAAAAAAAATTAGTTAAGTTAATTAATTGTAATAAATGAGTGTTTGTTTTCCTAAAATACCATTTTTATTCATGTGGATTAAACTATCTTTTGATGAAAATATCCTTAATATATACAATTAATAAAAATGTTGTGGGTAAAAATTATAAATTTAGAAGATAAAGTTAAATGAGATATTGTATTTAGAAATAAAGTAAACACATTGTTTAACTTTTATATTATATGGGCAAGGGAGAGTATTTTTTGAGAAATATTGACATGCTCCAAAAGTGAAGCTCTCTCAAATTTAATAATTTTACAAATAATTCTCGCACTATTATTTTTTATAATTATTTAGATAAAATCGCCCTGGACGTTGTGCCACAGGTCATTAACCTATCTAATCTGTGAAACTTTGCAATAAATCTTTTTGAACTGTACAATTATGTAGATAATCCTTATATTATTAGTTTGGTTCATTATCTGCATTACATTCCCATGAATATTATGTCATATGTAAATAGCATGTCTAATTTTTGAAATTTTACGATAAACTTTGTCAACTTTACAATTATCAAGATGATTCTCACACTATTAGTTTTGTTATAGAGAGAATTACTGTGTGTGTGTGTGACGTTTCATGGATTTAATCACCCATAAATCTTAACCACAACGAGGAGCATAAACATCTTGTTATTTCTACCCTTTCCCTAAAACTTTATAATAATTCTCCCTATTATTTATCTACAAATGGCTTAAAATTGAAGGGGTTTATCTACAGGTAACTCAAAGTTCATATGCATACGAAAGTAAAGTTTAAGCTAGGAATCTTAGCAAATTCAAAAGTTTATGGGGTGTATTGTTAAGTTTAATGATTTAAAAGGTTCCTTATTTATGGTTTTAAGCTTAGAAAATTTTGATGTAATTTAGACATATTTTTACTAATAAGAGAAAAGTTAGATAAGAGTTTTTTATTTTTAATAATCAGTAATCACATGACAAACTAAAGTTTTATGTGTGAAATTTTTCTTAGTGCGGTTACCCTTCTTATTCTATTTATAGGGTAGAAAGGGAAGGTGTTTTTTTTATCCTAATTATAAGTTATTTCATTAAATTTTTCAAGTGAATATACAATTTCAAATTTTTTATAATGTACAACTTTACTTTTTATTCATTACTATGTTGACTATGTTTTCACAGGTATCACGTATATTAAATAGAGATAAAGTTGAAAAGTTATTGAATTTTATAACATAGTTAATGAAGTTTAAGGTATTTCTTAATCTATATAAAGAATGTTGAAAATAATTTATAAATAAAATCACGTAAGTATAAATTAACCAGTGTCATGCCTTGAAAATAAATACTATTGTGTTTATCAGTAAGTAACCATTTCTGCTTTGGGCGACACGTATTCCAATATTGCGATTTTCGATGTCCTAATAAGAATGAAAAAAATAATTACATTCATGATCCATCATCTACATTTACATTTTTCAATTTAAGTGCTGAAAACATAAGTATTGAGTCTCTTCACAAGAATACATGATAATAAAATCAACACATAATAGATTAAGAGTAAAATTATATATTTAAATAAAATTTAATAAAGTGATCTATAAATATGATTAAATAAAATATTATTTCTCTATCTTACAAATATGATAAGAGGGGGTATTTATAAATCACTTTTAATATGTTAAGAAAAAAATTAAATTCATTAACTCTGCATTAAAATACAATTTTCTTAAATTTATCCCTATTTAATATATACATTTGGTTCTTAACATAAGGCTAGACTGATTAATTTGAAGAAATTAAAGAAGTTGAATAAATCAATTTTTATATTTAAATTTTTTAATCTCTCAAAATTAGTTAACTAAATCTTATATTAATGATAAAACAGATAATGTATTATATCACATGAGAACAAGTTAACACTATAATAAATACCTACTTCGAGTTAGCAAGTGTGAAATTTTGAAATTACTTGCAGTTTAAAATTTACTGAATTTGGGTTGGCCAAAAAACAATTACTGAATTTGGATTTAATTTTTTCCATACCTACTTCTAATTAGGTGTCCATAAATGTCCTAAAAAGCATCCATAAACTATAATTTAATAAGTAATAATATCACATGCGAAAGCACGCATTGTAATCATGATGTTTAAAAATATTTTATAACTGTTGGCTGTTACCACGTAGAGTATTCAAACAGTAAAATTCAAGTTACAAGGATTCAAGCCTAGGCTATTGATTAAAGAAGTTTGAAATTTGTGTGCATATTGAAATCCAGCTGAAAATATAAACTAATATGGTCTTATTTATACACTAAAGAAAGAAAGAATTTTTTATCCTATTTATAAATTATTTCATTAAATTTTTTATATTAATGCACAACTTTAACTTTTATTTATTATTGTACTGACTTTATTCTTATGTTTTATGATGTATATTATATAGGAATAAAGCTAGAAAGTTCTTGAATTTTGAAACAAAGTTAATAAAGTTTAAAATTCTTTTTGTTTGTTGAATATATGTTGAAAATAACTTATAAATAATAAGGTTTGAAAAATCGGACTAAGCAAGACAATGCTTCAAGGGTTAACGGTTCAAAATGGAGTCATCCCGAAGTCAGACTGACTATACTAAAATAATAAAATTAATAAGTAAAAACATGAATATTACTTTATTTTACTCAAATTTTAAATTTTTAGATAATAATTAAATATCAATAATGAAAAATAATTAGACTAAAATGAATTAATTTTATCTTATTTTCTAATTCGTAAATTTGTTTAAGTAGAAAATAGATAATTAAAAGTTAGTTTTGTTACCATATTTTTTTAAATAAATCAGATTCAAGCCCATCTGAGGCCCAAACAAAATCCAAACTCACTGCCCAACCCAACAGGTTTCCCGGGCTAACACTAGCTTGATCCGGGTCACTTTCCTTTGGTTCAAAAGATGACCAAAGATCAGTCAAACGGTTTTTGGCTAGTCCGATTTTTTTATTTCTTAATAAAAAGGATTAGAAAAGTATTATTTTTCTTAAATATAAATATTATCCTACCTGAGCCAATCTTATTTGAGGCATTGTTAAACATTGCATGTAGATAAATTTTTTAGTAGACATTTGAATATTAATTTGACATATTGTAAAATATTATACTTTCGTCAAACCAACCCTGTTTGTAGGGTATATATACTCACTCTTCTTTTCAACTCAAGTTTTGTTTCATTGGATGTTTCGTTTAATGTTTTGAATTGTGAATCCTACGTGTAAATATTATGAGTAACTACAAAAAAAAAAATAGCGAACTTATTGTCTAGTTTTTTTTGTTAATGATAAATAGAATTAGAGGGATATTATTTTTCTTAAGTGTAGATATTATCTTACTTAAGACAATCTTATTCAAAGCATTATCATACACTAAATATAATTACATTTTTTTAGTAAGAATTCAAATTTTAGTTTAACATGCTGTAAAATATTAACATTTTGGTTATAAAAAAAAATATTAACATTTCGTTAAATCCAACCCGTTGGCAAAGTATATGTACTCACACTCTTCTTTTCAACTCAAGTTTTGTTTCACTGGACTTTTCACATAACGTTTTGAATTGTGAATCCTATATGTAAATGTTACGAGTCACTAAAAAAAAATAGCGAACTTGTGACGGAACATAAATTTCCATTAAAGATATGCCCCTAACATGCATGTTGCATATTTCATCGCAAAGTGACAGAAAATTTAATTTTCTCACTAAATTTTAGGATACCTTGTTCCAGTTTCATGATAGAATTTGAGGCAAAAACGTCAGTCACAAATCTTTCCATCACTAATTTTATATCTAATTCCATCGTTATTTATATAGCTAGGGATAAATTTATGAACTTCATGAAATTGTATGTTTGGCTATTTGTGTGATATGTCTCTATTTGCTGATCCTTTCAGGTAATTTATACACGATCAAAAGGTTCTGGTCGGAGAACACCTATTATTATGTGTAATTTTGTGAATTAGATGATATATATTAATTTTCCAAAGTGGAGAATTGTATCAGCTTCATTACTTATCGTAGGATTAACTATTTCAAAGCAATTGAAAGGAAGAAATTTACTAGGATATAAAGGAAGAAGTTAATCAGAAAAATATACTAACCAACCCCTTAAGAAATAATTATAAACCAAACTAATGCAGCAGATTGGACCACAATAGGAGCCGCCTGCCACCTTATGTTGCTACATTCTCAAAGGATCCAACCCATGACATTTAGTTAAATTGGAACAACTCTTGTATCAAAGTAATTTAAAGCACAATAAATATTTAACGGTAAGATTTCACTAATTTCCCCGAAATTTTATTATCTATTTTTCCTTCTTTAAATATTTTTATACAATTTCAAAGAATTCGTTTTTTTTGGAGTAATTTATTTTTTCATTAAACTAAGGCATAACTCATTTCAATACCTTTTGATCATTTTTTTTCTCCCTCTCACCACCCTTATTAAATACGGACATGCACGAAAAAAATATTTAATACTCTTTGAAACCAATACTTTATAAAGGAGATCAAAAACATCTTCTCGAAGGTGCTCTGAGGGACCATTTGGAGTACTGCATCTTACATTGATTCCTAATTGAAAATCTAAACATGAAAGGAGCCTTCAGCTAACAAAGGGGATTGTGAGGCCTTCTTATAAATCATGAGCATTGGACTAAGGATTATATATATAAATCACATGACGATAACTGTGGTGCTTAAAAAAATTACGGTTGCTGTTATAAATGACCACGTAGCATGCCCACCGAGCTGTGTTCCACTAAAGTGCTTTGGGTTAAGGATTTTGGGAAGACACGTATTAATAGCAAAAGATGTTACCGTTTTTTTTTTTTTACCAAATGCTTTATCGACCTGAAACCCTTAATCATAGGAATAACGATACCAAAAAAGAAAAAGAAAAACAAGTTTCTAACTTGCTGGAGTGAAAGACAGAATAGCTTCATAACTTCATTATTTATTAAAGTGCACATGGATTATACATCAATATCCATACTGAACCAGACAAGTAGTGCACATGACACATCGTACGTAATCACGGCGACACAACACAACACAACACAAACCAAAGTACTAGTACTCAAACAAGGTTACATATGGAACTTGAAAGAACCAGATAACCTGTTCATTATTATTATAGCTGGACAAGAGAAAGCAAAGTAGCCAGCAAGCTCACCGGCCGATCCATGATCATGGAATCCATTTGGTTTTCAGAATTGGGGTCCCAAGTTCGCCGTTCACGTTCTCCGATGCCTGGTGATGATGGATCCCATGGCAACACCTGTAGTTCACAGTTTCAACCTCCATGATCTTCTTCCTACAAGACGCTTCAGGGCAAGTGACAGTGAAAGGAACTCCTGATCTTGTGTTGGCCACTTGGAAGCGGACACATGGAGGAGGAACACCAACCATCTTTTTATTGTAATACTCTTCAAATGCCTCATCGAAACCTTGAAGCACGTTCACTCTCCATTCATCGAACTCCTCCAACATGGTCGTTATTAGATGATCTGACACCTTAACCCGCACGTTGTTTCCTTTGCTCAGAATAGCCCATGTTTTCTGGGTTCTATATGACAGTAAAGTTACGATGTCTTTAAGCACATCGTCCTGTTCGTGCTTCTCATTCTGAATAAGCAGGCTTAACATGGATTTGGTGATGTTATTCCAGAAATTGGACGCAGAAGTTTGATCAAGCTTTGAGAAGTTGAAATGCTCAATTATGGCGTCTGCTTGCTTGATTATTGGGTCCTTCTTGATGGAGTCTAACAGTGTACCAATCCTTTGGGTCCCACCAACGTCAGTCCCTCCATACATGAAGATGTACTTGTCCTCTTGAATCTGTACATCATTATATTTGCATGCTGATGAGTTATTCTAAGGAAAAGACTATACTTGAATGTCACAGTTTCTATACCTCGAAACAATATATAAACCTTGTAGTATTTTTCATATCCAAAGAAGTTTCAGGTGAGATTTGAACTTATAGATAACCTATTAACAAAATCTTTATATCGGTAACAAAAATTTGAACTCACAGCTATGAGTTCACTCTTTACCGATTTAAACAACATTTATTGGCTAATCTTTATAGTTTATTGACTTGAAACAATTCAATTCATATAAGTTATATGTGAGATTAAGTTGTAACGGGTTAATGTTTAGTGACAGAATTGATAGTTAAAAAATCGTTTGGTCAGTTGGTTTCTAGGAAAATTAGAAGCAATTCCCGAATGTAATCCGGTAACATATATAAAATATGTGAATAAACTTCCCTTAGTATTTTATTCGGTCTCTAAAAATAGTTGCTTGACTGGAAACTATTCAGTCTACTTAATTTCTTAATCGATATAAATTATAGGTCTAATAACTAGTTACGTTGATAACTAAATTCATAATTATGAGTACTCACCCATTGCCCAATTTCTGGGAAAACATTGGCTGCTTCTTGCCAAAACCAGTTCCAGTAACGGGAGAGATCTTTTTCAACATCAGGTGTAAATGGAAAGGCTTTAATCTTCCAGACGAAGATCAAGTGCATTGCATTCTTGTGAATCACATGGCCTCTAGGGTTTGTGACGACGACGATAGGCTTTCCCTGGTAATGCCACAGCTCTTCTAATACCATCTTGCCTTCAATGGGGAACAAGTTCCGTAAAACGTACCATGGCATGCTTGATTTAAGATGATCGAACTTCTCTTTCTGTTCATCACTTATGTCAGTTTCCTCCACCACTGGAACCCACAGAAGTTGATAATTTTGTTTGTCTTTGTCTTTAGCGAATGCTTCGTGGATAGATTTCAGAATCTCAATCTCGTCTTCGATGTAGTCCAGACCAGAAATGAACAGTAAAAGATTCTTCGTCTTCAGAACATCGTTGCTGACCTAAAATATTGGCCCACATAAAAGTATATGCATCTCATTTCAATTGTTCATATTTTGCAATGGTAAAGTTTTATTTGCACGAGTGTTTTGATCAGAGCCCATCAGAGGTGATGATAACGGGTAAAGTGCATCAAACACCTTAATATCATTTTTCCAGTTGCATCCATCATTCTAATCTTATTTATAATGCATTTAGCATCAAGGTGCATTTTTCTCTGGTGGTTAAAACATCTCAATCTTATTTATAGTGCATCAAGCTCCTTAGATGATAAATAAGATTACGATGCTGTATATAATTAAAAAAAATATCAGTGGGTGCATGCTTGATGCACTATGAAAATAACATTAGGGTATTGATGCATTGTAAACAAAATTAGAGTGTCGGATGCTATTAGAAATTAACTGAATCATCAGTTTTTTTTAAATGATTTTTATATCTAAAAGTCATCACTTGAAAATTTTAACTTAACTTTGACCCTTGAAACTTTACCTAGATGGGACAGATCTCATAATAAACATAAGCACAGAAATTGGTTCCGTTTTATTTTACTTTCTCATTAGATGATTTATATATAATTGGGTATGGAAATTTTGAGAACTGACCCCTTTGTGAGTAGTGTTATCGAAGATTTCAATCTCAGTAAAATTCAAGGGGAAGATGAGAGCCTTCAAAAGATCCACAATTCCAGAAGGAGACTGAAACATATGCCTTCGCTTTATTCGGTCTTTCGCATACTCTGAAAATTTCAATGAAGCTTGCATTGTTAGTGTTGGATGTATTGCAGGGAAAACGAGAGTTTTAAGTATACAAAAATCAAGTTAATAGCATTTATTTTTCAACATTTTCTTGTTAAAAAACTAACAAAAATATAATTATTGAAAACTCTTGGGGAAAAACTCATAAGCAGTTGTTTCCTAACCTTCTTCACGTTCAATCAAACTCAGCTCGTTATTCAATCTCATGACAACATGATTGAGCTTCCCAGGAACTTCGGATTTTATGTTCCAATCCCTACATCAAATTGAAAGTACACGAGGTAATAGAACTTCACTGACACAATAACTATATCATTGAGAAAAATATTCAGTAAGGTAGGTGAAAACCTTTAGATTCCTCCCATCACCTATTGGCATGCTCATCATTTGGTGACGTAAAGTGGAATTCATTATCTCTCTTTACTTGTTCTGAAGTTATTTAGGAATTCATAACAAATTCCCAACATATAAGAATTTGGGTTTTTTCCCACCAAAATGGAAATAGCATGCTTATGTGTACATACACCAAAAAAAGATTATATTACTTTAAACTGTCGTTAAAACACCTCAACCCCTCATAGTTATAAAACAACTTCGGATGGAATCAGATTAATCATTTGCTTAGATAACTGGTAATAGAATTTAAAAAAAGCATCAAATGCAGTGATTCCATCACAATAAAAAAAGTAAGACTACTTTATTTTGAACCTTGACATATCAGGGCCAAAATTCTTTTTTTTTGGGGGGGGGGGATTAACCCTCATAGTTTAGCTTAGAAAGATGTGACTCATTCCACGTGAGACTCAAGACTTCTATAATTACTTTCAGAGTGTTGTGATATGGCCTATACTCCAAATGAGTTATGAGATCCAACTCATCTACTGCACTTTATTATGATATATCCGTTGTAACAAAAGAAGATGCGAGAAATGAAATACTTACAGTTCCATCATTCGATTAGAACAAGTAAGGAGGGCCAAGATTGCCCAGTATGTATACAATTCCTTAGGAGCAGCATACAAAGTTGGGACATCTTCTGGCCTGAGAGTTTTGTCAGAGATCTTCTTCTCTAATGTTGAAATCCCCTCAATAAGTTGGAACGTAAAATCCACCAAAGTGGTAATTGTGTCTGAGTTGCTTTTGCTAGGCTTGGCTTCTTCACCAAGCCTAAAAATGTGAAGTTCAAGAGCCTTTTCTTTGGTAGTTTCCATGAGAGAGAGACGCCAAGTTTCTCCAAAGTCCAAAGCAAAAGCTGAGAGAGCTATAACTGCCTTTGCGTCCCATGTGTAGCTTCGAAGCTTCTCCAGAATTCCCACCACTGTTTCGTGTGCCATAGATTTGTTAAAAGGTTTGCATGTCATCTGTAACAACAACAATTTATTAATTAGTACATGAAGAATTAGAAAGTTGGACATTAGAAGCCCTATTATGAGTCTTGCAGCCTCAAATAAAGTACGATTTATTATTAGTTCAAGGCCTCTACTGTTTTTTGGGATTTGTCTCCCTTTGCACTAGTACTTATAAAATTGGTACTGTCATTGAGAGGCCAGTCTTCCCAAAAATGCAATCAGATGTGTTTTGTAAGTTCATGGGCTTTTCAACCCAACAGACTAGTTTTCTTTTGTTAAGGTGCAAAACTTACCCATGAGGTTTTACCAAAAGTGGATCCAACACTACATCCTTTTTGGAGTCTATAGTACAATATGACAAATAGTGTAGTGAATGTATTAAGGAAATGAAGAATTGACCTGGCAAGCAATTTCCTTGAGAGTAGTGAAAGGCGGCATGAAACTGGACTGTGGAACCTTGTCCTCCACAAGTTCAACAGCTTTCGGATGCTGTCGAAGTAAACACACACAGTGATATATAGTTAATAAATAAACAGATAAATATTCTTAAGAAAATATTAGCTAGCGAAAGTAATACAATATATATATATATATGTAGAATAAACAAAACGGCTTTTTATTATTGAAGTACCTTGAGATCGAGGGAGTTGCCGATGTGAGTGGAGCTCTTGACAATGTTGGAGACAACATTGTAAAGAGAATCAACATTGTGCTTGGGAGCCTGCGAGTCGTGGATTCCGATGATGTGGTTGCAGATGACTTCATCAGATGCGGTGAAAGGGTTTATCTGATCCGAAGAAGATGGATGTTGCTGAGTGATTTTCACTGCTGAAGAAACATTGGCAATGGTGGCTATCTTCTTGGTGATAGAAGACATGTCTGCAAATGTCGTATGATCTGATGGAACAAGAATGTAAGAGACGAGTATTGTTGTAGTGCTCTGTGGTTGCTTCTCATGGCGTATTTATAGGCCACAAATGGCATGGGGTAGGATTATAAATAACAATAGATAAATGAATATATACTAAGAATAAAATGTGAACATTTGAAACTTAGACAGGTGGATTTGAAATAGGGTGTCATCCGGATCCTTTCTGATCGAAATCTGGATCAGGTTTGTAATAATAACTTTTATGTTGTAAGATTACGAATTTTGTTTTATAAAGCTTAAAAGTGCTTATGAGGGTATGTAATAATTTAGAAAAACAAAATTCATTGTTATATTTGAACATATCTAAACATTACTTTTAATTAATGATGGCATAAAAGTAATTTTGTAATTTCGAAAATGTCTCTTATATATCATGAGCAAAAAATCATTATAAAAGTAAACAATTATTGTTGAGAAATAATATTATAAATATAACAATTAAAATGTGATGGCGACAAAAGTAAGAATAAAAAATAATTAAATTCTCCATCGACATTTACTCTTTTAATTTCAACTTACTTGCTGAAAATCGTAAGCACCGATAAAGTAAAATTAAAATGCTACTAAGAGAATGACACTTTGAAACAAATACTTTAATTCAATCTCGATTTGAGATAAAAAAAAATCAAATTTCAGCTTCATTGTCACATAAAATTCCAAAAATTAGTGAAAAGTATGCGTTAAAAGTTTTATTGTTGAAAATAATCTGAATTCAAATATGAGTACTTTCTTGATATGAAATACTGCATAGTGCCCATAGGTTCTATACATATTTTTTTGATCATATCTATAAGTTACTTCCACATAGATAAAAAAAACCTTAAACTTCATTAATTATTTCTATTTAATATTCACTATATAACACATGAGAGGAAAGCCAAATTAT